>APFE031310009.1:0-12498 GCA_000404065.3 Pinus taeda
GTATAAGATTGTATATGAAGACCCAATGTTTCATGGAAAGACAAAGCATATCAACAAGTATCACTAAATTTAGAAGCTAGTACAAGATGGTGTGCTAAAGCTACAATATATATCCATTGATGAGAAAGTAGCTGAAATATTGAAAAAATCTCTTCCTAATAAGAAGCTTCTGTATTTGAGAGACAAGCTTGGTTTGGTTGAGATATCATCCATGGTTGACAGGGAGAGATAGGCACATCATTCTTGTCTTCACTTGGGAAGAAATAATGGAGGATTGGGTAAGCATATGGCATGCAATACTCTTAGAGGATGAGGTAGGGCATCAATATAAGAGTAATCGAGGACCGATATTCTTTGAGGACTAGCTATCTAAGATAAGAATAGTCCAAGGAAGGACCTACTCTGTGAAAACTTAGGTGGGATATGTACCTTGAGAGGCAATGATAATGGTGTTTATAAATCATTAGTCTCACCAATATTTTTCTTTTATCTGGAGAGATAGAGCTATTAGTCAAGGCCTTGCTATATGACAATGATGGTTGTTATGATGCTAAACAAATGGGTTACCAATCCGGCTCTTCTTATGATATCTCTTTATATTGAGAATGTCCATGTACCATTTATGAATACCTCCCTAGTCAATAGGGAGTGTTGAAAAATGTGTAACTAGGTTTGGTCTTCATATATATGAAATGTACTTTTTGATTCTTGTAAAATGAAAGAAAATTATTGTTATTATCTTTGAAGCATGGGTTTCATGTTTAAAGTCTTTTATTTTACAGGCCAAAGCACCCATTGAGTGCTTCTACAATTTGTCCTAGGTCAATAAGGCAAAAGAGTAATTGTCATAAGTTGATGACCCCATCAGGCACATTGTAACTTGGAAAGGAAATTATTTTTGTCATTAAAAGTTTCAAAATACGCTTCAAGACCAAGTTAGCTTGGTAGCTAGGAGGTAGACCTATTTTGAGGAGCCACGTCCACCTTTAGAAGCCTATGTAAAGGAGGGAACTCAACCTCCTTGGAACACATTCATCACTTACCCATTCAAGTGAAGAAGGAAGACAAATAAGTTAACAAAGAAGGAGAATGACAAAGAAGTGTTTTTGGGCTAATTCTCTCTTACATGTGCAAAGGAAGGATAGGATTTTTGCTGCTAAGCTAGGGTTTTTTTTGCCACAAGATCGAACTTGAAGAAAGAAGAGAAAGAAGGTCAATGAAGGTCACATTAGGTCATCCTTAAGCACTAGAAGAAGGAGAAATCCAAGCGAAGGTCTGAAGAAGCCTAGGGGTGCCAGAATAAGCTCACACATGTGGCAATAACTATTGTTGGGAGGGCCAAAAATTTCAGGCTTGTAGCGGAGGCTGAAATTCTAAAGCTAAGGGTCAAAGTTGTGCTGCTGTAAGAGATTTTATTGGGTTTGACTTGGACAAAGGAAGCACATCATCCATAAAGGTTGGACTTGGCCTTGGAGGGTATTGGTCTTGGTCCAGAGGTCTTGAAATTCATCAATTGAAGAATCTATATGAAGAGAAGAGATTTGTGGGTTTTCCTCTCAAGTGGTAAGGTTTTGGATCTGGCTTGCAGCATACATTATGCGTTCTTGTGTACTATTGTTCTTCTTGTTTTTTTATCTATTGGGATATACAATCATAATAATAAAATAAGAAGCTAATAAGTAAGAAAAGGTAAAACAACATCACAAGAAGCTATCAACAAAAGATAAATCATTATTGCCCTATATATTTCTCAAAATTAGGGATATCAAGGATTGACGATAATGGGTATTTAGAATATTGAGTATCAAGGATATCGAGTATTGGATATATTGGGTATTAGGGATATCAGGTATACACAGATCTACAAAACACTTATTAACTAAAATCGTTGATATGCTTGTATCTTGATACCCACATAAATGTTATATAAAAAACCCGCTTCCTATTAGTTTTCATTTATGGTATTAGGTGTCAGGGTTTGAAGAGTTATAATTTACACAAACTTAAGGTGAGGCCCAACTTGATATTGGGAACTTCATTTTAGAATCTGAAAGTACTACTAAAAACACATACCTTGGTAATTAGTCATAGATGACCACTTGCCTTATATTGAACTAATTAGCCTAACCTTGAAATTACACTATTATTACATAAATACACAAAAGCTGATCTTACAAAGAAATAAATATACATGCGACTATGTGATGGGAGATAGTCCAATATTGAAATATCTAAATACATAAAGAATAAATGATTTTACTAACAATTCTACTATGTATTTGACTAGAGAAAGACACATTAATGGGAGAAACACATTCTCTACTCAAACACGTAAACATATTACTCCATTACAACTGAACACTATTTGCTATTCTTCTTTCAAAATTACCTTGAGGACATGAGGTCAAACAATAATAAGGCTTGAAGCCATTGCAATAATATACTCATTATGGGCTCAAACATGTCACTTGAGAGAATTGAATTTGGGTAGGGAGGATAATGACATTCCGTCCAACCACTCGAGCTACAACTAATTGGCACAGTACATAATTGTTATTGACACTAGTTTTCAAATTAAAATTATAACCCTTGATATAATCCTTTGTGCACAATATGAATGTATTTGTCTAAAACTTCCAATATAAGGTCATATACAATGTAAAATCACAAATCACACCATCTAAAAGTTGAACCACTCAATTTGGGTCAAAATTGAGACCAGGGTATGCATTTCACTCTAAGGAAGTTTTGCCTTCAAATTTACATGAATACCAATCCTAGATGCATGAAAAAAACCTCTTTTGTTCTTCAATTGCACTTTAAATGAGATATGGAAATTTATTGTATATCTAAGTTGATATTACAAGATATATATATATATATATTTTTTGAGATACAAGGAAGTTGGGACACCAATTTCAATTTGTTCACTTTGTATAGTTTGACCTTTCAAATTACAAAACAAAAATTGCCTCTTTTACACAAAAATCCTTTTTAAAATTGTAATTGAAAAATTAACAATGTAAATGGGTAAAATATGATAAACCACACCCCCTGCGTCAACTTTCACAACTTAAATCTAAGTTATAATACAGCCTTGGCTTACCTTTTACAAATATGTAGTGCATTTCTAGGCTTTTGATAGGCATCTCTTGCCTATTTTTGCACAACATAATCTTTTATAATTGAAAATGAAAAAATAAGTATATAGGATTATATAAAATGACTTAACAAATAATTTTAAATTGAAACACTGTAATAGAATGAGTATTGAGACCTTCATGTGCATTTCAGTGTAGCCTAGTGTGCCCTTTGGTTTTACAAGGAAGTTTTTAGCCCTTATGCACAAAAGTTAGCCTTTTGTTTGAGAATGCCAACCTAAGTATATATACAAGTGTAAAATTACAAATTACACCTTCTAAAACTTCAACCACCTGATTTGGATCAAAATTGAGACTAGGTCCTACATTTTCCTCTAAGGCAGTTTAAGCATCAAATTTACATGAAATTCCAAATCTTGGTGCATGAAAGTAACCTATTTTAATTTTGAATTTTATTTTAAATCATGTAGATAAATTTACCCCCCGCCCTAAGCATACACACCCCTCCATATTACAACTTACAAAACATTTTTTGAAGTTGAAAGGAAGCTTGGTCATGTATTTTAATTTGGTCACTTAATACAGTTTTGATCTTCCAAATGACAAGGAAAACATTGTCTCTATTACACACCAACCCTTTTTACTAGAAATTGAGAAAATAACAACATAAGCAATTATAATATGATAAACCACACCAATAACAACTTGCATAACTCAAATCTAAAGTATAATGCAACCTTGGTTTACTTTTTACAAACATGTTGTCTATTTATAGGGTTTTACTAGGCATATCTTGTCTATTTTTGCATAACGATGTCTTTTTATGACTACATAGTCTTTTATGACTATGATGTATTTTTTATATCAAAATATTTTAAAGTGTTTTTTATTCTAAGTTACGCTATGATATTTTGTGAATGAAATGAATATTATTGGACAATAATCTTATATGATGTTATTTATGAACTTGAAACATGCATAATTACTGTTGCTCTATTTTTCTTAAGAAGAAAATAAAAAGGACTAGAATTGATTCATAAATGATAGTTGTTTGTGGAGAATTAGAGTTTATAGGAATTGCAAAACCTTTAGGTTTGAACTCATGCGATAGAGCTAGAGGGATGTCTTAGAAATAAAGTATTCATAATTCAAATATTATTATAAACATGCACTAAATGTCTCTTAAATATTGCATATATTAAACACCAAAACCCACAACAGCCATCATATGTAAGACATTAAGAGTTCAAACAATATTGATCTTCTATTAATGCCATGTGTTCCTAATAGTTCATCAAATATGAATTGAAATTCCAACAATGATGAAATGTAGCTAGAAATATAATGTACAACATAACACCAAGGATAAAAAAAATTTGATTTTTTGATAATTATATAATAATTTCTAATGGTACCATCAATTCTATCTATCTTTTCAAAACTACCAATCAATACCTTTTCCATTGGATGATTTTACTGCGATATTCAATGGACGAGATTAAAAGGAAGTCAATCAATCATTGGCTTATTTCTTGCAGCCTCTTACACCTTGGTGGGCATAATTAATACTAAAGGCAAAAAACCCACTCATGAGATGAATACTTATTGATGTGGAAACTCCACGTGGGTGCTATGTGTTAGATCATAATGGTTGGTCATGAGGTGTTAGTGGTCACAATAGGGAACCACATGTCCCCAACACTTTGTCAAATTGGATTTGGATATTAATGATGATTAAACATCAGGAAATCATAATGAATGTTAGGGCACCAAAACTTTGATGATTATTTAGTAAATTCTAATGGTATGGTCAATTTTATCCATGTTTTCAAAACTACCCATTGAGTTTATACACCATACATAGTAGTGAGCTATCTACACTTAGACAAAATAAGAATCATATATTAGCTCTAAAATTTTATGGACCTTAGAAGCATATTGATAAAATTGGACAAGTGGAGTATGAGTTATATTTTCCTTCTTCCTGCATCCATAGGATTTTTCATCTATCTTGTCTAATGAAGGTTTTCAGACAAATTATGCATTAAAAAAATCTAAGAATTAGATGAAGAACAAAATTTAATCTTGGACTACAAAAGGTCATATATTGATGTTCTCTATCTCTTTGATATATCGAAATATAACTATTATGAAGTACCTAATAAACTAGAAGAATACACCTCTAGAAGAAGCTATACATGGGAAAATGAGTAATTCATGAAGAAACACCATTAATTACAAGCTTTGAGGGATTTGTTTTAAAGAGCAGGGCTATGTTAAGGCCACTAGGGATCCTATTTTGAGGCCCTAGAAGTAATTCATTATTAGTTTATTATTTATGGTTAGGTCGACCTAGTGGTAGGTTACATCATGACACTGTATCTCCTATTTATAATAATAAGATCCATTTGTATATTCATATTTTCTTGTGCATTGGATACATTTTAAGATGAGGCCCCTCCTGGAAGTGGATTGTCATTCATTGATTTTTTATTATTTTCAAGGTGTTTGGTTCAAAATAAATGAAAATATTAATAATTTTTTTTAATGCATCCATATCATAGTTGAGTTGCTTTAGAGATGGAAGGGTCTCATGAGGGATTGTTAAGTAGTGAAAGGAGAGGCCTTTTGAGTACTCATAAGCGATTATTGAGTAGATAAAAGAGGTAATTTCCTTGAGTTGTTTCTGACTAAAGACGAATGTGTGTGTGCGTGAGAGAGAGAGAGAGAGAGAGAGAGAGAGAGAGAGAGAGAGAGAGAGAGAGACTTGAGTCATTTCTTTAGCTGGTTAATGTAGATTGTTTGATATGGGAGGTATGGATATATATATATATATATTATATATACATATATATATATATAATATATATAATATATATAAAATAATATATATATTTATATAATATATATATCTATATTATTATATATATATATATATATATATATAACATTCAAAATTTTATTCCAATGCTCATAAATACATAATTCACACTTTTTAAATGCACAATTCCACATTCATCATATTCACAACATTTACTCATAGCACCCTTACCCAATGTTGGATATATATATAATGAAATGTATGAGCTAGGATACATATGAAGAGATAGATAAATATGGAATTTAGTACGAGTTTTTACCAACATTGTACAAGGGTGCTATGAGTAAATGTTGTGATTCATGAATATGATGAAGGTGGAAATGTGCATTTAAATGTGTGAATCATGTATCTATGAGCATTGGAATAAATTCTTGAATGTACTATATAAATGATATTATGATGGTAATACATATATAGTGAATGATATTTCATTACATTCAATACGTTATTTTGCTAGTATGTATTTGATTTATAAGACTAGCCTTTGGATGAGAAATTATGAAGCAACGGGATATAAGACATCAAAATCATCTAGGGATCACACCCATCCTAGGCCACACCAATCATTACCCACATGGTTATGAAATGACAACCTTCACATAAGGAGTGCCTTAACTAGGCACATTGTCACCTAACTATTCTACATCTCATGGGTGTTGCATTTAATATGTTAACAATTGAACGATTTAATGATTCGTAATGACATAATTGTATGATCATTTCATTTTTTGTTGAAAATTTTGTAATGAAAATCTATATGCATGAATACTAATCCTTGTTTTATTGAATGAAAGCTTTGTCACCAAAAACATAATTTCAAGTAGAAATATTTTGGGTATGCCAATCAACGTAATTCCATAATGATGAATAATGACTATTGCATTCAAGGGATGATCATTATGGGAGGAGTCTCATAATTTTGATTTTTGTTTTTGCCTAAAAAAATTCAGATTTCTTATGAAATAATTATTGATTACATCACATGGTAATTTTGTGTATATGATATTGGTGAGATGATGGATCTATCTTTTAAGGATAGATAATGGTTGTTGTAAGGTAGAAGCATGGGGAGAATCCCACTATGACAACATTGGATCCATATGATATGGCTTAATTACCTATTATGTTATATAGAGGATTCCATTTAGACACCCTTGCAATAAGACTATAAGTCTATGATTTTCTTTTTTATAAAAGACTTGGAAGAGGATGACTAGAGAAATATTTTGGTTATTACGGACCAATTTTATTCACTCTATTTCCCTCATATCCTAATAAACGAGTCTCATGCACAAATGATTTCCCACAATTAGGTGGAAAATTGCTCACTAATAGCTACTTTCTTTGGACTACCTTAAGATTCAAAAGATAAGTGTTCTTTCTTGTATCAAATTTCTATTTATATATTTATTATTAAGTTGTGGTGTCCTTATGGATGAATTTATATGGAATTCATGGATGTTCTATATGTGATATGTATTATTTTTTTTGTCGGTAAATATGAAATGCCTTAGCGTTTAGTTGGCTTGAATTGCCTTTTGAATTTAAGTTTTATGTATGCATTATGGTTGAATTTATAGGAAGAATGCCTCTATACTTTGAACCAACTTAGTGCATTTATGTTCAAATTTATGTTATTCCCATTTGGCATTTTGTGAAGCATTTGAAGCTAGAATGTGTGGGCCAAATTTAATTCAAATTATTTATTTATTATGGCATTTAGACTATAGGGTAGCATTGATTCTAAGACCTTTCATGTATTTAAAGTATTAACTACAAAGAGGCTAGTAGGTCCTATTGAATATAAAGTATTATTCTAATTAAGGAGGGTTCCTTTTTGTTTATGTTCAAAATGTTAACTTTCAATGATGATTTTTCTAACCTTTATTATATTTACCTTAAAGGATTCACTCTAAAAAGGCCATTTGGCTCTTGTTTGATTTAAAGTTCTTATATAAATGGGATGAATTCTCCCTTTTTATTGAAATAGGAAGTAGTTAAACCATTGAATATGTTTAATGATGTTTACCTTATCATGTCAAAATGGGATGACATCTTTCAATAAAACATGATCATTTATTTGGGCATCTCAATTTCAAATTGGCCCAATATTTCAATGGGTACACAAGATGTTAAATTGATCTTTCAATGAATCTTAACAATGCATCAGGGATTTCTGAAAGATGTGAAGTCAATCTTTCAAAGGCGCTTAATAATTATTTAAGGAGATTTAAAATATGCAAGGTTAATATTTTAAAGAGGCCTAATAGTTTGTCAATGAGTTTCAAAATATTTCTTTTAAAGTAGCTCAAAAATTCATTGGATAATTTTAAAAGATGTAAGGTACATCTTTCACAAATGCCCATTAGTTCATTTGGGAATTTCAAGAGAGATTCTTTTGAAGAGGCTTGATAATTCATGGAAGAGCTTCAAAAGCCTCTACTTTGAAAAGGGTTGATAGCAAATTGACAATTTCAAAATATGTTCTTTAGAGAGGCCTAATGATTTGTTGGGTGGATCTTTTGAAACTAGCCAACAACCATCTTTTAAAAGATCCAAATGGATTTCTATTACTAAGATAATTCTAAAGGAAGAAGATCTTTAGAAAAAGTACAATGGCATTTGTTTGGTCGTTGGACACATCTTTAGGAAGGGGAAAATGAGATGCTTTGAAAGGGCTAGATGAGACGTTTTAAAAGTGATTAATGTGTTATGCAAAAGAAGTACACTAGTCTAAATATTGATATGTTTTTAAATGTATCATGGATTTAATGAATGTGGTTCATGATTATGCATGTTTTGAACCAGGGTAAGGGAATTTAAACTAGTTTAGTGAGGCATTGAAGAAGGAGTAAAACTTGGTATGATGGGTCTCACTAATCACTACTTCAAAAAGAAGGGGACGCCAAAGGTTGAAAGAGTTAAGCTTGAGGAAAACTAAAGAAATAAAAGTACCCATGTTCCTTATCAAGACTACATAAGGGTTTGAGTACATTACGTTTATGATGTCATATTGTCATCAAATACTAATCTAAGGTCTCCTTTTGTCCATATAAATATTTTATAAAATAGTTTGCTTTTTATTCACTTTTAAATGTGCTACCACAGTTAGTGAATACACAACAATAAAAATGTTAACATTAAGGTTGTACCATACTCTATTGTAACTACTAATTATATTAGAAGTATGGGTTTGACAATTAATTTAATTAAAACATATAAATTTATAGATTACTTTATGTTATTATATTGTGATATTATAATAGCAAAAACTACTAGAAAATAAATAAACTACTTAAACTTTTTGTGAACTATTATAAACTCTTTACCACACTAACCATAACTCTTAACTCTCAGTAGAAAAAATTAAATAATATAATCTACTTTGAAACAATTTTTTTCTTATCATGTTTATTTTACCATTTCAATAATATTACAATTTAAGTATAGTGGTTTTCGCAGTGCATTATATTAGATATCATTTTGGGATTCAATTGTGTTAAGTAAGTCATTCATCTATGACCATTTCCATGAGAGGTAGTTGTAACTGACTAATTTTTCATGATTTTATAACAATTCACTTAGCACTCATTGCAGTGCCATTCATCTATGACCATTTCCATTAGAGGTAGTTGTAACTGACTAATTTCTCATGATTTTTGAATAGTTCACTTAGCATTCATTGCATCAGGTGATGCTCACAGGGGTGAAAAAGTGTTCACTTAGCATTCATTGCATCAGGTGATGCTCACAGGGGTGAAAAAGTGGGATTGAAACTAGTGAAATGAATCAAATAGCATCAATCATCACTTCCAGTGGAAACTAGTGAAATGAATCACATAGCATCGATCATCACTTTCGGGGCTTGCACCCGGTAACCAGGACTTCCCGGGAAGTCACCCATCCCAGATTGCCTCTAGCTCAAACACGCTTAACTATGGAGTTTTCCCACAATCAAACCCACTTAATTTTTTTCTCTACCTAAGCTGACTGATTTTTATATGCTTTACATAACAATACTAATTGTGAAATTGACTGATTTTTATATACTTTGCATAACAATACTAATGATAAAAGCATTACACCCCTTAAGCTTGTAATAAACACCTCCCCTCAAGCACTCCTAAAACTTACAAAGTGGTGCGATCCATGGAATTATAAATATAAATTAGACTCGTCATTATTAGAGAGTTTAATTGAATAAGAAAAAATAAAATCAACAATTAATCGTAATCAACAATTAATTAAGTTTAAGAAGTGAGGTTTCTCACAAACAAATTAAACACCACTAAATTTACAATACTAGAAGAATGTAGGTTTGTTTGTCCACTTTTCTTTAATGGATTGCTGGCGCAAGTTACACGAATGACGTTCATGCGGGAGAATTTGTGAAAACCGAAGGAAAAAAGTAATTAGTACAAGTACTTATCCTGTCATTTATTTATTCTTCTTGGTGCCAGCTTTTATGAGAGAGGCACAAAATTGCAGGAAGTCATATTATCACCGTACCACTATAATGGTACAAATATCTATTACTACTTGCTATAGAAGTTCATCGCTAAAGCCAGGCGAGGCAAGAGCTAATGCGTATATTATAGGGCATTAAATGTTTGGTAACATGCGTTTTTGTTAGCTTTTTAATATGCGCGTGGTGATAAATAAATAAAAAGTGGTGATAAATAAATAAAAAGTACGCTCTGTTGGTTAAGAAAGGCACATGTAACCGGACATTTAATGCCCTATAATATACTCGAGAGGACCTCTAATCATCACCCACATGAAATTTAATTTATTTATAAAACTTAATTTGATTATTAAAATTTTATAATTTATATTTTATATAATTATTTTTTTAATTTAAATTTATAATTTTTGAATTATAAATAAACATATATTATTAACCAAAAATTATTTATAAAAAAATTATAATTGTAGAATTGAGACTTCTGTGATTAGTCATAGTTGTAAAGAGAGCTTCAGCGTAAATCACATAAGAAGGACTTTGGTCGACACGTTTCGAACCAACCAATGTGGTTCATCATCAGGACGAGTTGAAGATACAGATCCAGATCAGCGTGTTAAATAGTCTAAGCAGAGACTCCAACGGCTAAAACAATCTAACGACTACTTTTTCACTAAAGAGCCCCAGTCAAACTTCATCTAACCGATTAATATTAAAATACCACTATATTCACGGAGCTAGGTTAACCCTGTGAATAATAAAACAAAACAAAGGTTAATCTGTTAAAATAATTCATTTATTAAATATAAAATATTGCTCTATTATAAATAAAATATAAATATATATAAATATGTGAAAATATGTATATGCCAATATTTATTTAAATGATTCATTCAATAAATATGTATATTCCACTAATTTATTATTATACCTAAATTTATTTTGAAAAACCTTAATTTTATTATTGTCAAAATTGTGTTTATTTATAGTTAATATGTAGTTAATTTTATAGAAAAAGGTTAAATTAGGTCAATTACAAAATAATTTATTAATTTATTGAAATATTAATTATTATTATATGTGTAAAAATATATATAATTAATAATATTAAAAATGTAATTAATTTATTAATTTATTAATATCTATATGCCCTAAATAAAAACTTAGGTTAGTTATACATAATAATATTATAGAAAAAGGTTAAGTTATGCCAATTAAAAATTAAATTTATTAATTCACTACAATAATATTATATATTAATTATTAATATAATATGTATGAAATAATACTATATATAACTAATAATATTAAAAATAAATAATTAATTAATTTATTACTATATTTAAATTAATGTATATGTGTCCTGAAAATACTAGGTTGCGTAATTATGTATGGGACTATAAATATTAATAGAATTAGATGCTTATGAATTGAACTTATAATGAATGGGGTAGATCTGTCCTATTAATATAAAGAGTAATTCATTAAATAATAAAACCTATAAAAGAATGTTTATTGAATTGACCCTAGATTTAATATTGTTAATGATAATATGAATAATTTTCGCTCGATTGTAATGAATTCTACAAAAAAAGAAAAAAAGAAAAAAAAGAGGATGCTTACGAAGAGGACAATCATTCAAAGAGACCGGGGGACACGACGAACACGGGAAGTACCCAAAGCTGCCAACGATAAGCGATACCAGACTCACAAAAACTACGCCCACCCAAAGAAAGCACCTAGGACGAGCAGAGGGGGGGGGGGAAGAAACCCTAGGATGACAATGCAGGGATCCAATTTCTACTAACCTTCCACCCATCATCTCTGTTGAGGTTGATGGGTCTTCGCTCAAATTCAATAGTTTCCCTTAACTTGCGATGATGAAACCGATCATCTCTGGCAATGACTTTGGCCTCCTCAATGCAGACATGATGCTTAGTTTTGTCCACATGCTCTGCTAGAGCCGAGGACTTTATTCTACCATGCCTCAGGTCCGCTGCATGCTCACTAATTCTCTGCTGGATGGAGTGCCCTGTTTCACCTATGTAAGGGGT
>APFE031310014.1:2603-17021 GCA_000404065.3 Pinus taeda
TCCTGGTTGCCATAATTTTTCTTTCCATTTTTCTTGCTAACCTGAATGCATTCTCTAATGAATCAGGTTCCCAAAGGCAAACATCATGTTGGATATTATCCTTTAAAGTCCCTATGAACACATCAATCCTATGCTCCTCTGAAATATTTTGTACCCTTATGTTCAATTTTTGGAACTCCTCAATGTGCTCCATTACTGAACCCTTTTGTTTGAGACTTATCAATTGGCTAAAAAAGGTTGTTCTTTTTGTATCCTCATAATGTGTTGTCATTTCTTTCGTAAAAATTGCCCAAGTGATAATTTCTTTATGAGAGCAAAGCCATTGATACCATACAAACTAATTTGGTTCCAAATATAAAGTTGCAATACGTACCTTTTGTGTGTTTTGCACATTATTGAGATCGAAAAATTTCTCCATCTATAGTATCCATGCTGCGGGATCCTTGCCATCAAATTTCCTCATATCGATTTTTGGAATATGGTGGGTCTTCAATCCAAAATTAGAGTCTATGAAATCATAATTAACATTTTTTTTTGTTCTCGTCATGAGTTTCCTTTACTACTCTTTCACCATTAGTGACCATTTCTTGTAGCAACTTATTCAAATTTATCTTCAATTCTTACATCTTATCATCCATGCCATCCATATTAGCATCCATGCCATTCATCTTAGCTTCCATGCCATTGATCTTAGTTTCCACACCATTCATCTTAGCTTCCACACCATTCATCTTAGCTTCCACACCCTTTATCTTAGATTCCACACCATTTATCTTAGCTTCTGTCATCTTTTGTGAGAGTGACATTTGTTGCACTTGGTCTTGTAATTTTGATACATCATGTAGCATTTCTTCCTCTTCTTCATGAGTCATGCTAGAGCTTTCAGGTTGTTTTCTAGGTGTTTCCATTTTCTTTCTTCGGGGAATAAATTACCGATAATACTTCTTCACTATTCCCTTTGAATTTCTTCAAACTAATTTTTCAAACCAAGCTTATGCAAATATTAAAAAAAATACACACCTTTTTTTCACTTTGTAGGCACTTGATATTGAATATGATGTGTCTCTGTAATTTCGAATCTTTTAGTTCTGAAATTACGACCTGCAGTAGCCCTCTATGTCCTCTCTCCAATGTCACCAGTCTGATTGAATTTAGATTCTCCAAGAAAGAGTTATGCACAATCTCCCAAGATGACTTGATTATATACATTTTCAGAAGAGTGAACTTGTATGAGGTGCCACATGTCACTGTTTTGACCTTTGGGTCTAAAAAATATATACAAGAAACTAAAGTCTATCCTCTTCCTATAAATTCTTACGAAGTTTCAATCTGATGCTCCAAACAAAAGTTATGATGATTTTCCCAAGGTCTCCTATTTGGAATGTAATTTAGGAGTCTGCAAAAAGACCAACTTCCTCAGATCATATCTCCGCAAATATAACGCGAAAATCTCTGAAATTCAGATCCAAGGTTCAAAGGGATTTCATCTCAAATGGGTTTTTTTGTTCACTTTTGAAACATCGCAGAAAAAGAGTTAGAGCGAAAATTCCATGATGACCTATTTGGAGCAGCGAAACCCTAGAATCCAAAGCTCTGATACCAAATGTTATGAAACCAGCTCACAAAAAGATAGAAATATAGATCAACGCCTTAGAATTTAGCCTCTTCGAGGGGTAGAAACCTCCTTTTAAAATTACATAAATGAAAAATTCTTGGATGATTCAAATGATAAACCTCCTTTCTATATATAGGAGTCTAAGGAGTCACAATATAACCAAGCCGACCTAACAATAATAATATAAAGGCACAAAAATAACAATAGAGGGATTCTATGGAGCATAATAATATTAATAACGGATACAACTACAATAGTAATGGGGGCATCATTAGTATTATAGGGACCTAACAGAAACCTCCCACCAAGTGTTTCTCTTCCTAGATTTGTGGCATGCGCGTCACATCTTCAATTTTATTGAAACTCATCAACCGGATGCTGCAGAGCTCATTCCTCACATCAATATTGTAGCTCTAACATCCCGCATCGCATCTAGGAGTCATCAGCACATTCAGCTCAGTTGTTTTGGGGTAAACCTGCTTTCCATGTCTTATGTTGCATGTCTGGCACTTTTTGTGTTTCACTTCATATGAATGTTGTCTACTTGATTTCAGTGAGTGATCGTTGTTGTTTTGATACATACTAGCTTGTACTAGCACTATTTCAGTTTTCATTAACATCTCACTGTTGTCGCATGCATGAAACTATTTTTCATGAATGGTCACCGATTCGACGACTCACCTCACCCACATGCATGTTGTTCCATTTTATGAATCTTTCATTCACTGCTTGGATGCATGATCATTCACTTATGCTTACACTTAGTATCGCCATGCATTAATATTCACTTTCACTTTCAGTTTCCCATCAGCGGGTCTAGGCAGCCTTGGCCCAGACTCTGCCTCACCAATACAGCATTGTGCAATCTTGAAAGGGAAGGCTATGTCTTCCTCTCAAGAAATGCACATTTATGCCCAGTGACTATCCTCCAGTCTTGCATTGTGCAATTCTGAGGGACAGTGACTGCTGGCTGAGAAAATTGCACAATGTAGTCATTGGGCCTATAGCCATTGCTTGTTGAGATTGTGCATTGCATAATTACAGCAGTCAATAGTCAGGTTGGACCATACATTGTGTAGTTCCAATAGCCAGTCAGCCTCCTGACAGCTCGGAATGTGCCTTGCATAGTCTTGGTAGTTAGCTTCCCCACCTCCTGCAGAAATTGTGCAACCTTCATGATCAGTCACACGAGTATGTTGCAAGTCAATTCTCAAGTTCATTTTTGTTTTTACTAACATATTGCTTGCCATGAGTGTTGCCATGTCTCCAGATATCACAGGTGTTCATCTGCCTCTCAGCAGCATAGGCACAATGATTTCCAGGAGAGCAGAGTCAAAGACGTCGTTCAGAGCACACTTGGGATGCAATCGATCAAGTGTCTATTAACTTACCTACCCACTGAGACATCAAGTTTTTCGTAGACAAGGACATCAATATATGAGGGCAGTAGCATCACAACAAGAAGCACCATGAATAGAAACTGAAGGAAGCATACCGGATGCAATGAACATAAGAGGAAGTTTGTTGACAACACAGAGGAAGAACAAAGTTGTAAACTCAAGCAAATCTACTTGTGGTGAAAGCAACTTTGGAGACTCAGGCTATGAGGTGACAATGCGACATGAAGATCACACGAAGGTAGAGAACATAACAGAGAAGGAGTTGCATGTTCTCAAGCAGCAACTCAAGGAAGAACAAGAGTTGCAAAGACGAGAGAATGAGTTGCAGCAAGAATAGGGATAGCAGGGGGTGCAACATGCACAGATGGATTAAGTTGTGCCCCTACAAGTTATAGATTCATCCCAGCAGCTGGCACGGAGTAGACATGGTGAGTGGTGTTGTTGATCGCATGCAAGGGAATTTAGCGTATGCATGTCATTGTGCTCAAACATGCGATCTAATCCATTTGGCACACTCACCGAGGTAAAGACGAGAAGTAATTCCAAGTGCAGTTAAACATGTAGTTGACAATTTATGTGCATGACCACCAACACACACTGGAAGATCAGCACAGACACTATACATAAGTGTGTTGTCGGTTTGGCCACACCCAAGAAGACCATGCACATGCTAACAGACGAGTTGGATGGAGGAGCCATACCAATGCACCCAGATGCAATGGAGGCAAGAGTTCACTTCAAAAAGATGTCACCATGGAGTGCATGCACACCATCATGGATGACCAAGCTTGGCATCAGTTCACCAGCTTCACCATCACAAGCATGTCAAAGAGTTGGTCTAACCACAACAGACCAAGTGTCAGTTATTTCTTGCATGGCTTGCTCAATCCATTTTGTCTCCAATGGGCACATGTGCATTGTAATGTAATGTCTTGTCAAGTGGAAGTTGAAGTGTTGATAGTTGGATGTAACACTCATATAGGAGAATGTCAAGGGCCACCTCACCCTTTGTTATAAATAGAACCTCATAACTCATTGTCAATTCTTTTGGTCAACCAAGCTTCCAATAAGAGTATCTTGGGGAGAACTTGGACAGTATTGTAATGAGCCTTGGCTTCTCCACTATGCATAGCTAGTATATCTCTTTGGAGGAGCAAGCGGTTGTGGCTATAACGTTCTGCTGTTAGACCTAGTGGTTGGACATGGATGTATTTTATGATTCAAAATTACACTTCTTAATATAACAAGAGCTAGCATGTTTCATGCATACGTTGTATTGTATTCTATGCTATTTGGTTTACTCTAAATGATATATCTATCTATTTACTTACAAATGCATGTATAGCTATTTGTGTATGTATGTATGAATCTTTCTGAAATGTGTTGTTTGTTTAACCATCACTTTGTATTGCTAGATAACTTGCCTTCCATGTTGTGATGTGTCTTTGCTCGTGTGTTCCCTTCTTAACTGCGTGCTATCACAGGTATCCAAGGGGAACACTCATCTCAACCCTCGTGTGTTAGAACCTCTCATGCACCTTCCTTGGCTCACTGCAGTTGTCACACCCTTGCTACCAATAGAGACATCTTACTTGCCTCTTTGTGAAATCGTGGTCAAGGCATTATTGTACAACCCACTTCTAGGACTCCTATACTGAACGATCTAACATATTATTGGGAATTCTTACCGGGGAGATCCCCTTACATGTTGGCGGGTCCAGCACCGTCAACATTTTGGTGCTAGAAGGAGGGCTAGATGACAGGCTGAGCCCTCATCATCTGTTTTGAATCTTCGCACATCTATCATGGAGTTTTTAATAGTTCGCCCTCCAAAATTTTTGTCCAATGGACATATCTTTCACATCGAGAGGGAGTTATGGGATCACTTGTCACAACTCACATATGATGGTGAAGGCGAAGTGGCCTAGCCTAAGCACTTAGATGATTTCCATATGCTCATGCAAGGCATGGAAGATTTTAATGAAATTTAGGTTTTTTCGTTGCTCGCACACACACTTCGCGACCACCCATCACAATGTTGTGGCACACTACCTCATAACTCTGTGCACTCATTCAAGCAGTTCAGCGATCTAATCAAATCAATTTTCCACCATTTTGATCTTGAAGTGTTTGATAATAAAAAATTTAAAACAACGAAATGCCCCGCATGAATCACCTATGGAGTTTTCGGAGCGCTTCCGTCTATTCATGTTTCAAGCCCTGAAAGGTTAGATGAAATTTCAGTATCTCATGGACAGATTCAAGTACTGACTTGTCTAATCTGTTAATCTCAAGAAGAAGTTCAAGCTTAAACCCCGCTCAGCATACTTCAGTGATGGAGCTGTGAAATCACAGACGAACACGGACATTGTCACAAGTTATTATCTTTTGTCCCCTCATCAAACAGCTCCACCATCGCAGAGTGATGTGGGAGGGAATTCACATACATCTGTTCACATCACATCTCCCGACATCTCTCCTTCTGATTTTTGCACAGACTTGGTTGTGATTCCCATACCTCATCACATGTATACCTCAACCTCCATCATCGAATTGGGATAATCCTCTAAATGACATTGTCTTGTGTTCTTCTGTTCTAGACTCCACACCTATTTTGAACAAGGATCGATCTATTGACAGAGTTGGTGTTGCACAACCAACATGTGCTAGCATTCATGAAGAGAATGACTGGGAGCTTGAACATCCACCGACAACAGAGGACCATCCCCATCTATCCGTACCTCCTCTGTTTTTTCCTGACCTCCTTTGTGTTCCTGTCATCCCTGATTTTTCATTTGTATCTCTGTCCATGTAAGCACCCATTGTTGATCATTTGCAGGACACACCGAATGTCATTCCATCATCTGAAAACAGAGAGGACCGAGCATTCTTTGAACATCCACTTGATTTTTCATCTATCTTTTCTGAAAACATAGAGGATGAACATTCTTTCTTCTCATCTACCCCTTTATACAAGTCATCGAATCATGAGGATGTCGACCAACATCCTACATTTTCTGATCTTAGTTGTTGTGATCTCTTCACCTCATCATCCGATCACGGTGTTGATTCACTCTTTGTTAATCTATCAAAGGCACTGGTCTATGATGATCCATCTGTCAACAAAGACAAAACTCCCTAGATTGTTAAGGCACTTCAGCCCGAGCTGATGGTTATGTCAAGCCCTTGCTGTCCTAAGGTTGGTTTCACTTCTGATCAGGAAATTGTTCAAACATGAAAGGCTCCTCATCACTCATCTGTATGCATTAAAGATCAATATAACACTCAGATTTCACTCCCTCCATTCGAACTACACAATCTCATTTCTCATGCATTGGAGGAATCTTACTAAGAAAGCACAGTTGTGAAATGTAAGTGGTCTACCTTCCTCACGTATGCTTGCATATCACAGTCAAGAGTGTGCATATGCTTAAACTTTGCATGTAGTGTCACACAGCGTCATGGTAAGTCCATAGAGTGCATGTCATGCACTTTCACTCATTTTCGTTCTGTGGACACTTTTAAACTCAGAGTGTGTTTGTCTTCACTGTTACATCTTTCTTATTTGTTGGTTCGCACAGTTCTCTTGTTTGCGAACCATGTCTTCACCAACATGGGTCTACCAATGCGCTGGTGGCTACATTGGAAGTATCAATTCACGTGAGAGAACCCATGCACTCTTAGCTTAGGAGTAGGATTAGTGTTTGCTTTGAGTTGTTTGCTTGCATGCATGTTTGTTTCTTTGTTTGTGTGTTTGTTTACTTGCTTATTTGTTTGCTTACTCACTTTTCTTTTGCATTTTCTTCTACTTTGTTTTGTTGTTTGTTTGCTTGTTTTCATTCGTAGGTTAGTTTCACATGAAACCATGCAGGACTCTTGAAACAAGTTGGGTAAAGTACAAGAGGCATTGTGCAACTATCATTACTTGGTTATCTGCCATCCTACCTCTGTATAAATAACTTGTTACTTTTAGTCCATGATACGTCAATGGAAAATACATATGGTTCAAAGTGAAACTTGGTGAAAACACAACGCTTGCGTATTAACTAGTATCACCTACTCTAGTGGGTTGTTTTTTGGTTAACCCTTGTCAGCTCAGTCAAGTAGAGTAAGGTGAGGGGGAAAACCTTAACAGGCACGTCAAAGGTATAATAAACTACTTCTCTATAGGAACAACCAATTCTTCTCTTAATAAGTTGGGATCCCTCTTTCACCTCTAAAATGAATAAGTGTTATGCACAGTTACGAAGATGAAAAATGAAAAAAATGAAAAAGTGAAAAAAGTTTGAAAAAATGAAAACGAACAAGGTGAAAGAAGAGAAAGGCTTCCTACGTAGAGAGGTGCTACAAGTAACTCCATCGGGGTACTAACCAGGCTCGCTAGCAACAGAGCCATGTTTGTGTTCCTATGTAACTCCGTCAGGGTGTTGTCGAGGCCTGCTGGAAATGAAGCAACACTAGAGATGAAACTAAGACTCTAACGACTATACTACTTGTGCACCAATATACCCCTCAATCCCAATTAAAACAAATGTGTTGAACTGGCTTGGAATGTGTGTCAATCATCCAAGAGCTTGGTAGATGCTACATCTTACAATTAGGCAAGTGTGTGTTGGAAATAATACTGAGGGGGGGTGAATCAGTATTATCTAATCAATAAAATTTTTTCATTTCCATACTTAGATCCATGTACGCTACTTCAGATAAGTGAACCAGCGTGTATACGCTCCTTTGTATATAGTGAAGCTACATGTATAACCTACGTGTATACCCTACTTGGTATATAGCGAACCTGCGTATATATGCGACTTGGTACATAGTGAACCTGCGTATAACCTGCCTATGTACGCGACTTGGTATATAGTGAACCTGCGTATATACTCATCTTTCTTCATTCTTTGTAGTCTGATCATCAATTCTTTGCTACTGATCTGCTGCACTATAATCTGTCATCTTGCCATCAAGGAGAACACTTGTATCATAATGCCAACAATCTCCCCCTTTGGACTTGATGGCAAAGCTAACTTGTCATATTGATAATTGTCATTTGATTCCTTTTGAGCTGCCCTACATTCTGTCACATCTGATATCTCTTCCATAGATTCATCTAGATATATATAAGTGATTTGATCTTCTACGAGTTGGTTGCCATCAAGTACAACACATGCATCATAATGCCAACAATCTCCCCCTTTGGACTTGATGGCAACAATACCAAATTACTCTCCCCCTTTGACATCAAAGGCAAAGGGCGGACTAAGATATTCTCTTCCTTTGATAAACATTCTACTGTCCATACTCCCCCTGAGTGCCTGCTGCAATTTTTGAATGAGCTCCGCCTTTGTATATGCCAAGGTGTACCAATCTGTCTATGCTCCCCCTGACTGAAGGCAAGATTTGCAAAAATATGTTCTACAAGAAGAACATGATTCTATCATAAATGACCTTCCTATCACCAAAGACTCATACATACATCCATCTCTCAACCAAGTGGGTTATACAATTATTGACTCATCCACCCAACCAAGTGGGCTTACACCAAACGTTTACTCATGGTAGACAATTACATTACATCATTCATCCCAGGCATAGTGGGGAAACCCAAAATAGGTCGTTACATTCCCTTGATACATGACTAAAATATTTCATCATCCTTTCTATGCATAAAGGGGGTACAAATTACATCAGAGGAGATTTCATCAAATGACTATAATAGATAGAGACACACTATTACATCATGAGTCTTGATATGACCTTTACATGAGACCAAGCATCTAAATAAGACCATGATAGTCATCAGCACAATGTATGATTTGCTCCATAAGCATCTGTGAACAGCATCTAGACCAGCAATCATGTTCTCCCTCTGTACCTGTTCCATCTGTGCCAGATGGTCTCTGTCAAACTCTTCTCATCTTGATTTTGGTACACTGATTTCAAATTGTTATATACGCAACTGTACCCATAGAAACATGCGTATATACGCGGATCCTCCTTATGAAACTCACGTATACAACCACTTCTAGATCAGTAACCTATAAATGTCCTATAACCAAGCATGATATCAACTCATCCTTTTGAACATAACTCTATCATCATCATATCTCCAACAATGCAACTCCATGTATCTAGCACTATGTATCTAGAGCTCAAGACAAGACTTCTTGATATCATTAACAACAACAATCCTCATCCATATGAGTGCCAAGAACTATAGGAGACTTGCATCAACTATATTATATGATCTTTATGTATATGACGACAGCAGCATACGATAAACTCATCATCAAGTAATGAAGATGAGTCTACAAGCTTTGTACTTCTCCTTATCACCATGTAAGCACCATATATGCATTACCAGAGAATCAACCACAAATCTGATCTGAACATCAACTATGTAACTCCAAGAAACATATGATATTTTGTCATGGATAACTCATAACCATAGCAAGATATATCACTTAGCCATATAAGCATCATCACCAAGGACTACTAACCATAATGCCACAATGCAGCATTAGAAGATTATCTGCTTCCCCTGAACCTATGCCATCTTGTTTACTATCAGATCTAATCATGCATATATCAGCAGAAAGTATCAAGGCATTATCATCATCAAGTTAGGTTCAAAAACACTTCTAAACATCATACAAGTATCAAGACATTTCCTCACATCATCAACAGATTGTAACCATTATCAAATAGAACAAATAACAGACTGAATCATATCAGACCCTTTTTCTGACCCTGACCCTACTGATTTTCCTCAGACTGACATATACGCGACTGTGCAGTGTGAAACTCGCATATATATGCGACTTCCTCTTATGCAACTTGCGTATGAGATTTAGCACATTGAAGTTTTACACCTTTAGCTTCCCCTGAGTCTGTTATGTCTGTATATGGTGCTGTGACACATCTTCCTGACTGGACTTCCTTCTTCTTCCATATCTTCAAGTGTGATGATGTTTTCTCCTTTTGGTGTGGTGCTCGTACTTTGTTCCTACATTCCTTTGCTATATGTCCAAGCTTGTTACATGCATAACATCTTACATGTTTCATATTCCTTCTGTAGCAATCAACAGCTTTGTGACCAAACATATTGCAAGAAAAACAATATCCCTGAAAGTACCTGGAATGTGATGATCTTTCTGTGTTATGATCTTGAACCATTCTTCTTCTACATCTGGCTGCAACATGTCCAAGATTATGACATACATAACATTCAACATTATTCATTGGAGGAGTAAAATATTTTCTTTGAAGAATTTCTTTCCTTGGCTGTTGATGGGGTTGACCTCTCATTTCCTTGTTGAGCATTTCAGATTTTGCATTGGAGTCCCTTGTCTTATTTTTTGAACTATATTCTCCTTCAACATATCCATGAAAACCAAGACCAATTTTCATAGCAGGAGACCTTTGACTACTAAGAATATCATCCAAGATCTTAGTACTATCTTGAAATCATAAGAGCTTATTCTTTTCTTCTAATTTATCATTTAGAATATTTACCTCAACCTGAAGTTGCTCTTCCCTTTCACGATGTTGCTTCTTCATGTTTTCTTCAATTTTTCTTTCTTCTTCCAACTGATGTCTTAGCTCAAGAAATTTGTTTTCTTGATTTTCAAGAGCTTGGAGTAGTTACTTATTCTGCTTCTTTGATTCTTCAAGATCTTCCTTTAGCGAGAGGATCGTAGCTTCAAGCCTTTCATAGTAATTGGATCTATCTTTGAGTTTCTTTATTGTTGTGCTTCTTTCATTTGCTTCATTTCTTAATGATGTCACTTCATCCTGCAACTTTTGACATTTTTCCTTGAATAGCTTCCTTACCTTGTTTCCTTCCTCTAGTTGAGCTTTTAGTTTGGTATATTCTTCTTTGAAGGCACATTCCCTTTTGTTCAATAGATCTTGTTGATCTCTAATTTTGTCTGAGCCTTTTAAATTCTGCCTCTATTTGATATCTTTCTTGTGCACCCATAAGCGCAAATTCAGTTGTTTTTCTATCATTTTCATCATCTTTAAGATGATAAATAGATGTATCACTAGAGAATAACAAATTCATACCTGATAGATCTTGTTCATCTTCATTCCGAAGTGATTCTGAAGCTGATGAGCTTCTTCCACATATTCCCCAATCCATACATCCACTGTCATAGTTCTTCTGAGATGTCTTCTTCTTCTTAGGTGCTTTCTTCTTAAGCTTCTTTCCCATAGTTCCACGGATCTCCTTCAAGCGATCAAGCTTCTACCAAAGGACCTGCTCTGATACCAATTGTTGGAAAATAATACTGAGAGGGGGGGGGGGGTGAATCAGTATTATCTAATCAATAAAACTTTTTCATTTCCATACTTAGATCCATATACGCTACTTCAGATAAGTGAACCTGTGTGTATACGCTCCTTTGTATATAGTGAAGCTACATGTATAACCTGCGTGTATACCCTACTTGGTATATAGCGAACATGCGTATATACGCGACTTGGTACATAGTGAACCTACGTATAACCTGCCTATGTACGCGACTTGGTATATAGTGAACCTGCATATATACTCATCTTTCTTCATTCTTTGTAGTCTAATCATCAATTCTTTTCTACTGACCTGCTGCATTATAATCTGTCATCTTGCCATCAAGGAAAACACTTGTATCATAATGCCAACAATCTCCCCCTTTGGACTTGATGGCAAAGCTAACTTGTCATACTGAGAATTGTCATCTGATTCCTTTTGAGCTGCCCTGCATTCGGTCACATCTGATATCTCTTCCGTAGATTCATCTAGATATATATAAGTGAGTCGATATTCTACGAGTTGGTTGCCATCAAGTACAACACATGCATCATAATGCCAATAGTGTGGAAACCAAGACGAACTGAGAACTGAACAACACTTCCAGAGGTGTTAGACTTTATTTTATGTACAAGGTCCATTTAGAGAGTTGGAGTTTTACCAGTGTGTCACAAATTGTTGTAGCAACTACAACAACCCTCCAAAATTTTCCCTAGCTTCATTTTGGAGCCTCCCTACCAACCTTTCGCAGCAGCATGTCTTGCTTCGTCAAGTACACAAGCTTTAGTTATTTTCTTGCAAAATGACAACTTTTCCATCAGAGCTTGTTGCATTCCCCTCAAATTTGTTCCTCCAAACTTGGTTCAGTTACAGGTTGAGCATCTCCCTCAAGAAATTACGCAATTCTGGAGGGTAACTAGCCTTCCCTCCAGAAATTACGCAATTCTGTCTAGCAGCCTGCTAGGCTCCAAAATTCGCAATTCTGCTAGTCATGCTTCATCCAGAAAATTGTGCAATTCTTCCGAGCATGGTTGCTCAGCCCAAAATTTGTGCAATCCTAGGCAGCAGACAGCTGCAAATTCCACAAATCTTATGGGAAGCCAACCCAGCTCCCTTCCAGAAATGCGCATTTTCTCCCAGCAATTGAGCAGACTGTTGCATGTGATGCTATGTTGATAGGTTCCCTCCGAGACCAAGAAAAACTAATTTTCATGCACGTGTTGTTTCTCCCATGGAAACATGCAAAGGCATCCCTTGGTTCAAGGATTTACTTTTAACAATTGGAGGTTGCAGGCAAAGATCATTTCAGAAACCTCCCACCAAGTGTCGCTCTTCTAGATTTGTGGCATGTGCATCACATTCTTAATTTTATCAAAACTCATCAATCGGACGCTATAGAGCTCATTCCTCACATCAACCTTGTAGCTTTGACATCCCACATTGCATCTAGGAGTCGTCGACACATTCAACTCAGCTGTTTTGGGGTAAGCCTGCCTTCCATGTCTTATGTTGCATTTTTGGAGCTTTTTGTGTTTTGCTTCGTATGATTGTTGTTTGCTTGATTTCAGTGTGTGCGTGTTGTCATTTTGATACATACTAGCTTGTACTAGGACCATTTTAGTTTTCATTAACATCTCACTGTTGTTGCATGCATGAAACTGTTTTTCACGAACGGTCGTCGATTCAGGGACTCACCTCACCCACATGCATGTTGTTCTATTTTCTGAATTTGTCATTCACTGTTTGTATGCACGATCATTCACTTATTCTTACACTCAGTATCGTCATGCATTCACATTCACATTCTCTTTCAATTGCCAATCGGTGGGTCTGGGAAGCCTTGGCCAAGACTCTATCTCACCAAGACAGCATTGAACAATCCTAAAAAGGAAGGCTCTATCTTCCTCTCAGGAAATGTGCATTTCTGCCTCGTGACTATCCTCCAGCCTTTCATTATGCAATTATGAGGGATAGTGACTGTTGGCCCAGAAAATTGTGCAATGCAGCCACTGGGCCTACAACCATTGCTAGATGTGTTACACTGAAATTTGTCACCATGACTATCTGCAGTTAATATGGCTCCATCAATAGCCATATTATCCTCCTTGTCAAGCCTCATACCTCTGCTCTTCATGTCAAACTTCAAAAAGAGAGCAAGTCACTTAAAAACATGTTTATCTCTGGGTATGCAGGTTCTCTCTACCTTGCCTGCCTGTACGCATTCCAAACACACTGTACCTGCGTACTTGTACGCTCTGTAAGCCAAAGGATGGGTGCGTACCCCTGGAAAGGTCAAAAGGCATGAGTTTCGTCTTTAAAAAGTTACTTGTGGTCACTTCTAGAGCCTTCTAGAAGAGTGTTTAACGTGTATTGAGCGCCTCCAGATGGTTCATGCATCCCTATGATAGAGGAACTTATCCCATCAAGAGAGGAGCTACCCCATCCAAAAGAGGGAGTATCCCATTGATGTTGGAACTGAATAACTTTCTCTAGAACACTATAAATACAGGCTTTGGGCCAGAGGAGGGGAGGTTGAAAGCTGAACATTCCAAAGGGTAGATGCTGCTGGAATTAGGACTTCCATTGTAAACTTGTGAAGAGAGATTACCATTCTTTCTTGTTGCCATATTGGAAGTGGGTGAGCTTGTCAAAGTAGAGGAAATCTCTTGTTGGACCCTGGGAGGAGCTTGCACAACACCAAGGCTCAGGTTGTAATGGTTCCTTTTTTGTTTCCTTAATACAAATTAGTCCATTCTTCTCAATGATTTGTTGTTAATGAATTATTTCATGTACTCCTTGGTCTATGTGATGAATATGCTTTGTTTTATGAAATATTCAGGTGTTATGTAATCGTTTGCCTTGTTAGTGTATGCAGGTCTTAAAATGAAGGAGGAGCTCATCTGGATCAGCAAGGCTGGACTGCTACAACAAGCGTTGGACCTAAGGTAAGATCGGAAAACACTTGGTTTCTCATAGAATAATGTATGTTTAGAGAAGGATTGCTCTTGTTTGGTTTGTTTGTCACTAGAGAGTCTCAGACTCCTACGGAGGTTAGGTTTGTCCGCAAAAATAACTCTTTCCGCATGACAAATTGGCGACTCCACTGGGGATCA
>APFE031310014.1:38877-73535 GCA_000404065.3 Pinus taeda
TCCCAAATGACGAGCTCTTTGTCTGAGTAGGCTATACTGGGTCATTGTTCTCCTTCTCTGACACACACTCCTTTCCACAACTCATTGAAAATGAGGGTGTGTTTTATCATCCGGGACCATTCAGGATAGTTCTCCTTGCCAGTGAGAACTATTCCCACCATATATATGATTGAATTCATTGTAAAATCCAAGAGATGTAAAAATACTTCTGATGCTAAAAGAAAATTGATTCTGATATCAAAATGTATTCTGGCCTCAAACAATATATTAAACACAATCAAACGCAGGAGAGTTAACTATGTTAGTCACTTTGATAATAGCTTTATGAAAACAACACTATGGTATAATACATATGTATGTATTCTCAAATAATACAAACATTATACCTCGCTGCCCTAAAAATATTTACTGCATATAACATTTTAATGCATTATATTTTAACACCATTCAAACACTCATCGGTCTCCATGTCTACGCATCGGTCTCCATGTCCACTTCAAACTCTCATCGGTCTCCATGTCCACACATTAGCAACATTACAAAGGTGTAAAACACTTAATGGTTCATATTAGTGTCCACGCATCACAGGTATTATGACCACAATAACCATCCATATCAAGTGTTATAACCACTATAAACATGCAAATCCATTAACAAAACATCACCACGCATACGCATATCAAGTCTATTAACAAAACAGGATAGCGTTCCAGCGTTCCATCTTCTCACAAAAATGCAGTAGCAACAGTGAATCTAGGCCAATCGTTCAACTATTTGAAGGAATATACCATGACCAGTGTTCAACTATTAGAACAGTCAAACCAGCGTTCAACTATTTGAAAGGAATATAACCAGCGTTCAACTATTAGAACAGTCAGACCAACGTTGAACTTTTTGAAAGGAATATGACCAACATTCAACTATATTTCACCATTGTAAGAACAGAATTTGGCCCTAGCTACATACAAAAATATAGTTGGAAATCAGCAACGTCCTTGGCATCCATAGCAATGAATGGATCTACATTTGTTGCTGGAGCAAGTTCTGGAGTAGCAAGAAATCAAGCGACAGAGGGGTGGAGCAGTTTGGTAGCTACTCGGTTTCTTGCAATAATCGATGAAGCCGCACATAGGCCACCAGAGATTAGAGGAACGTTTTAGGCTACCACCTAATACGTGGAGCAAGCTACCAAGGCAGCGCTAATAATTACCATGAAACGCTAGGAAAGTATGGAGGGGCATCATTGGCAGTGTCAGGAAGAGGAACGTTGCAATGTCAGATGCAGGTCTGTATAAAAAGAATATGGCAGACAGGTAGAGGAGTTACAAGGAGCATGAGAGCTAAAAAAAGGCGTTGGCTTTGATACCATGTCAGGCCAGGCAGTAACTCTATTAGTCAGAAAAAATAATTTGTATTATTCATTCAATTAGGTAGTTCTGCTATATACATGAGGGAGAGAATGTTCAGTTCATCTCCCAATGACTGTTCACATTTCTCATTTATTTATTTACATATATTTACCCAATCACAAGGATTAGGTGTCAACATATCTTTTACATGTACTCTATCACACATGAATCCATTCTTTCACAAAAGATTCATGTAACATATGGATAATAATGTGTATATGAAGTATGATCTTATCTTCATTATTATACCTGCTACTAGCAGGATATAACATATTCATTTTTTCATTCACCTCTTATTAGTTTCCTTTCGACTAAAAAAATTTAAAGTTTAGCCAAAGTTTAACATTATGAAATAAAATTTAAATTCATTTATCTAAAATATTATTGGTTGAAATGTTTCACCTCTTATTGTGTAATGATGATAAGAATTGATTTCAATGTACCGCATCATTAACTACTATTGTACCATCCACATTATTTTTATTATTTACTAAGAAATAGATTAATTATTATTAATGTAAAATCGAAATCTATTACTTAATTCAATATTATTTTAATGTAAATGCGGACTCATATTCTTTTCATATTATGTGCATACGACCTTGATAGTGTCTCGGAAATCACGATGCTCACTCACCTAACTCTGCAACGCTGGTGGTAATTGTTGTAACATGATTTTTTTTTATATGTTAGTTTTTATTTATAAAAGAGGGTATGAAAAAAATAAAGAATAAAAATGAAAATATGAAAAAGTAGAAAATAAAAAAGAGATGAAATGAAACCCCACCAAAAGAAAACAAAAATTTGTATAAGTGAGCATGTTTAATGTCACTTCATAGAAATTAATTTCATTATAATAAATTAAGGTTTTGTGTGTAGATTGTTTAAATGCCACAACCTTTTGCTTGATTTGAATCATATTGTTTAACCATGATCAAATCATTTAAATTTATGTTTTAGATTAGAGAATAAGTTCACCAAACTGTTTAATCTTGGTAGAACATTATTAGATAGGTTAGAATAAAAAAAAATTGATCTAACTTTGGCCAAAAGATACATTTTTTAAGGTTGGATTGATTAGTTCTTAATTACCTCTTAAGGGTGATTAATTTTTGTATTAATTAAAGATTTTATATGTTATAACCTAAAGTCATAAAATGACAAATTATTTTTTCCACCAAGCGCTAAGTGTCTAACACTTTTGGATGGTGATCTACTTCCCCACCAAGATCAATAGTAGGGAAGCCATATCACACCCCCTTCCATCGTTGTGCGATAACGGCAAGGGGGGTCCAAAAATTGGTGTCATCCCATGCGGGCCTGTCACAACATGGCACCTCCTCCACACTTTGCACTACCCCCGCTCATTATGCTTACCACCACCCCCCTTTGAAATTCGCTCATCCTTTCCCACACCTTCTGTTATCATGCCAATGGTAACTCCCTTTCCATGCCTTCCATTCACAATCATTACATGTCACATGTCATATGCGTTGCATTCTATCCTCTATCCGTTTTTCTTGTCGTTACTATTCTTCCTTCTACCATAAATGAAATTTTTTTCATTTAGCAATTGTTTCCCAAAACAGTTATCCATTCCCAGTTATAAATAACCCCTTTATCCTTGTTATACATTTTCCCCTAATTTGTCTTATATTTTGATTCACTGGTTTTCTAAGTTTCACTATTTCCTGTTTCTAGTTTTCGTCATGGCTGAGCTTATCATCAGAGCGACTGACCTTTAGGTATCTTCATCCCTAATCTTATGTTATCTCTTCATCCTAATTCTGTAAATTATGGCTCCTAGAAGAAAATATCATCCATCTGCAAGTTAATCTTCAGTACATGAAAATCCCAAAGCCTTTGATGCCCTAGGCCTTGATCACATTCCATTAGCTGACCAGTTCTTCAAAATCACAAACACAGAGTGAAAATTAGACATGTTTGAATTGCACCATAACTATGGTAGCTTAGAATGGAGACATTATGATATCTATCACCCCTGAAACTATCAACAAGATGTTTCTGATCTCTGAAAATAATTCCCTTAGCTTTTTCTCCACTATTGTTTTAATGGATCTATACCATAAGCTCACTTTCCCCCAAAGAGCTCAAATTTTTGAGTTCTTCCTCCCTAAATATGTTTAACTTCCTAAAAAGAACCCTCCCTATCCAACATCCATGTTCCCTGAGAGAGCTACACACATCATTTACCTAGTTTCTTGCTTGTTATGCTACCAAATAGATTAATGGGTATATGAATATGTCCTAGGTTATCTATACATTTTCTCTAAAGAAAACAAAACTACTTTCATGTATAATTACAGTCAATTTTTTGTTTAAAGTATGCATGAACAATTGAATGAAATTACTACTGAAGGAGTGTTCAAATATTCCTTTTTGTTAGTGCATATGATTATTTTTCAATAGGGAGACAGGTTACCTATTGTTTTACACAAGTAGAAAGTGAACAACACAAATAAGAAATGCTCAAGATGATCATTCATAAAAATGTACAAATAAAGACAATGGAAGAGAAAATTGAGAAATTTCTTAAAGAAAAAGAGGAATCTTCTCAACTAGCCATAGCTCTAATTACTATTTCAAGGAAAACAAGGGAATCGACATCAGAAACATCAAAGTCTATATCAACAGTAGGAGATTTGAACAAAGACATACAAGAGCTAACCCATCAGAAATAAGAGAATGAAAGGCTTTCACAAGAAATTTAAGAATCTAGAGACTCGGAAGATTAAAAATGACACTCTTTATGTTGAAGAGATGTAGAAGACCCATAGATTGACCAGAAGGATAGAAGAGTTGGAAAGTGAGTCATTAATGGTTCAGACCTTGGCCCAAGCCAAGGAAAATATTTGGACAAATATCAGTCAGGCTATAACTGAAGTTTGGCCCTCCATACAGATTATTTTTGAATAGGAAGAGATAATATATAGGTGCCAAACAACTATACAAGAAGTTAGAGAACTTCTTAAGGATAAACCAAGTGAAGCCACAAACATGATCAAATTTCTAAATTCAAAAAGCAGAGCCGATTTGGAGTAGATACAGATTGTGGATAGGATTGAAACTTTTTGGAGATTAAGAAGGTTATGCAGAAAACAAATCTCATGACTCAATTGGAGACCAAGTGCCAAGCCTTGAAAACTAGTGTCCAAAGGTTTCATTTCAAGTTTAACTTACTCAACCAAAGAGGACTACCAGGATTAGTGGCACCTGATGATAGGTTGATCAGTTTAGAGGATATTTTCAAAAGATTTATTCAATTGCAACTGATAAAGCTATTTTTGTGGGTATAAAGGGTCATATTACACGGAAACAAATGTTAGAGGCTTTAGATTTTGATTTGACAATCAAGAAAGAAATTAAACACATTTTTGTTAATAAGCCTACTTTTGAAAAGTATACCGAGGTTGATGAAGTTACATGAAATTAGTTAATATTTCTATTCCAAGTCAAGACAAGTGGGATCACTTATGTGAAACTATCGAGTAACTTTGATCACCAACTGACAGAGAGTTGGGGAGCACTTTTGGGGACCATATCACAAATAAATTCCTAAAAGATAGTGCCAGCACTTAGAAATTTTAAGATTCCTATAGTTTTGTACTATCTTTGTATTTTTGTTTAAAAAGTCTCTAGAATATATTTTATTACTATATAAATAACTCCTCCTTTGAGTTATTAGTGTTTGAACCCTTTGATGAGATTTCAAATTAGAATTGTAATCGAGCTGGAGATTGGCTTCAAATTAATTAAAGGATTCTGAATTTGCCTCAAATAGTTTGTCTTCTTGTAAGTTTTTCTTATGTGATTATTTCATTATGTTTTTCTTCATGTATTTAAGTATTTATGTAGAAATATGGGTAAGATCAAACTGAGTATCAGTCAGTCTCAAATCCCTAGTAAAGTTATAAACAATAACTAGAGAATAGTTTAAAAATTGTCTGTTATTATAAACTCTTCTATATCAATAATTGTCACACCCATATGCATTAGATTAGATATATTTTGTTGATCAGGCAAACATTGTTTACCTGCTTTCCATATTATAATCAATTAAATATTATATCTGAATATTTAGTAAGTTATAATTCCTTAAGACTTTGTTATTCAGTCAATTTAAATCAATTAACTATTTTAGACAAATAGCCAACCCTTTCATCCTATTTAGCAACTGTTAAGGTTTAAGCACATGTTTTCAAACTATTCACAACATTGTTCATCCAAAAACTTTAAAAACAAACAAAACATTTTATATGCTCTGGCATGATTAATTAACCTAGAATCATCTCAAAGGACAACATCAGACTGGCGTCGTTGTCGAGGATAAAAAATTGAACTATTTTCCCTAGGACAATGATTAAGACTTTTTATTTAAGTTAAATAAAGAAATTGTATGTTAAAATATTTCACTTGACAACTCCACAAGACCAAGTTGGCTCCTTTAAACCATACTAGATCTCATTCTGATTCTCAAATTTTTTCTCCTTTATCTGATCCAGAGAGACTGGTAAGAGAAGACTCTTTTAGAAGAAGACTTGAAGCTTCTACTTCTTCTTTTGTACCACTACAACCTGAATATATTTCAACTTCTGATCCCTTTAGGTTTGTTCCATCCCAATTAGATTTGGTTGATTTATCACCTAGGGTTTTAGAACTATTATCTAAAGGAGTTTATCTGCAATCAACTCTCTTACTCTAATCTTTGGAATCATATAAAATCCCTAAGATATTTTTAGATTCACCCAAGTTAGAACAAGAACTATATGTACATTTATGGAGCTAAAACCTACTGGTTTTATTTCCCCCACTCATTATGCATTTCCATCTACTTATGCCCAACTCGAGGAAACTTTTTATGTATATTCAAACCCTTTGTTTGAAAAGAAAGAAGAATTTGAAAGAGAGATTTAGAAGCTAGTTATTAAAACACCTTTTAAAACTTTTAGGGATCCTCCACTTTCCCATCCTCCTCCTACCTTTACACCTCCATCTTCACCTATAGCTTCACCATCTTCCTCCTCATCCTCTACTACATCATCTCCTACCTCTTCTACTGAATAATCTTCATCTTCATATTCAAATATGGTTTTTCTTCAACCTATTATTCAAGCTAGGTATGTTTCCTTACATCTTCCTAACAAACTCAATAATTTTCCTAATGGGTATTTAAAACACCTACCAAAGTTTAATGGAGAAACTAGTTTGTCTGTTGAAGATCATCTAGCTGTCTTCTTATATTTTACTGATAATATGAACATTGAACATGAGGATGTACATATGATATTATTTTTTCAATCTCTACAGGGAAAAGTTAGGATTTGGTTTAGACAACTGAGAGTTGATTCAATTCATTCTTGCAATGAATTAACTACCATATTCAAGAACCAGTGGGATGTTAAGAAGGATCTGGTTTACTATCTTACATAATTTAAAGAACTAAAAAGAAACCATGGTGAACTAGTGGTAGATTTCATAATAAGATTCAATAAATTTTATCATAAGATGCCACCTGACTGTAAACCACCAGTAGCAACAACAAAAGTTTGATTTTCTAAATAATTTGATGATGACTTTACAGTCATGCTTAGGGAAAGGACATCCCATACCCTACAAGACTTGCAAACAAATGTTATAGATGTTGAGGCTAATAGGTCAACATCAACTAAACTTAAAGCCGAGGCTGAAAACGTTGAAAGGAAAATGAAGAGCAAGGAAGAAGGATCTTCCTCAAAAGCTAAAAATGAGGATCAAAAGCTATATGATATCACATCATTACTTAGAAACCTTTCAAATAGAAACTTAGCCTAGAATAATACAACAAATTGTTGCTTGACCTCAAACTCAAATTAGAAGAGCCCCCCAAACTCAAATTTTGCAGAGACCAAATACTGATCAATAGATCCAACCCCCATTCATGATTTATGACCAGAAACCAAAAGACATTGGCCCTTTGATTTTTGAAGATATAAATAATCTGGATCATTCATCTTTTAAAAAATTATTGTTTCTCACCCTTTAAATCAGTCTTCTCATGATCAAGAAGATTCTCAAATTTCAAAATATCAAGCCTTTTCTGAGTTTTTATTTACAAAATTGAATAGGAGATACAATCTAAGACCTAGGTCAGGGCCTACTAGACCTCCAAAAGTCCCATTGTAAATTAACCTCAAATCAAATCCACTGAAACTCAAACAACTGAAACAAATCTAACTGATAAAATTGTTTTAACCACTTTCAATGTTGAAAGAGAACTAGAAAGAGTTAAAATACCCATTCCCTTATCTGAACTTTCAAAGAATCCAGGGTATAAAAACCAAGTTTCTAAATGCATCCAATCATCCAATGTTGATGTTCAAGGGGATGTAATAAGCCTACAAGATGAAAAACCTTCAGTAGTCTTTGGTCCTAGCTCAGACATGATTGATAAAAATGTACCAACTTTTTATGTGACTTTAAAAATTCATGATTTCTTGTTATATAACTGCATGTTATATTATGGGGCTTCCCATAATCTGATGTCGAAGGTAACCATGGACCAGATGCAATTAGAGGTCACTAGAACTTATCATGATCTTTACACTTTTGACTCTAAGAAATCACCTTGTCTTGGACTTATAAAAGGTCTGGTGGTTACTTTAGCTCAAATCCATGTTAAGGGTGAGGTTTTAGACATTGTATTCACTGATATCCCTCCCAAATTTGGCATGTTGTTATCAAGATCTTGTTGTGCCAAATTAGGAGGAAGCCTTCAAATGGACATGTCTTATGCTACCATTCCTACATATGGGGGTGAGCATCTTAGATAATATAGAGAAGTAAGATTAATGAATATTATTTGTAATTCTGATCAAGCTAGGAATCATCCTATTTATGCAGTAGATCAAGAGTTTGAATGTTTTAAATTATCGTCAAATAACTCACAAAATACTCAACCTACTATTGAAAACATTATTGACAAGCCTAAAACCATCTACATTGATATTTGGAAATTGTACTTTGATGGTTCTTAATCAAATGAAGGAGCGGGAGCTAGAATTGTATTAATTTCACCAAATAAATAAACCCAATCATATAAGATTGAATTTGATGTAACTAATAATGTAGCAGAGTATGAAGCTTTTCTGTTAGGATTGGAATTAGCAAGAAGTCTTAAGGTGTAGAATCTAAGTGTATTCAATGATTCTGAACTTATTGTCAAACAAGTTAGGAATCTTTATCAAACTAAGCACCCTAGACTTATATCTTATAGGAATGAAATTTGGGATTCAATGGAAAATTTCTTTTCAACATTCAATATCACTGTTATTCCTAGAGATCAAAAGATTCATGCAAATTCCCTGGTTATTTCTGCTAGTTCTTTTAAGGTTCCTGATCAAATGCTTGTCCAATGTCAAATTCAAGTTAAGTATAGACTATCTATTCCTTACAATATTAAACATTGGCAAATGTTTGATGATGACGAGTAGTTAAAATCCTTTTTGCAATTTGTTGATGAGTTTTCAACCTTGGAAGTCAAGGAAGAATAGCTTGATACTCATGAGGTTTACAATGAAAATCAAACAACACAATTTGTCTCAAGAATTGTAGATCGTAGAATTATTCAATTATCTAAAAAATTTATTCCAAAAGGGTTAGTCCCCCTTGAGAATCTCTTTGACCATAATTATGTTCCCAAAAATCCATTATCAAATTCACCTGAGGAAAATATTGAAATTTGTAACATTGGAAGTTCTGAAGAAATCAGAAATGTTAAAATTTCAGCATCCCTGTTAATGGAATCCAAAGACAAATATTAGACCTCCTTAAATCCTACAAAGATGTTTTTGCCTGGTCTTATAATGAACTAAAGATATATGATACATCTCTCATTGAACATAAAATTCCATTAAAACCAGAGGCTAAACCTTTTAAGCAAAAACTAAGGAGAATTAATCATGCCATCCTTCCTGTTATTGAAAAAGAACTCAGAAAGCTACTTGATGCTAAAATTATAGTTCCATTGATATATTCTGATTGGGTAGCTAATTTAGTTCCAGTGAGAAAAAATAATGGTGAAATTAGACTATGTGTGGATTTTAGGAATTTGAATAAATCATCTTGGAAAGATAATTATCTATTACCCAAGACAGATCAATTACTTCAGAAAGTTTCAAGAGCTAATAGAATTTCTACGTTAGATTGTTTTTCTAGATATAATCAAATTATGGTTAGTCCAAAGGATAGAGAAACGAATGCATTCACAACTCATTAGGGCACATTCATGTATGCTCGAATGCCTTTTGGGTTAACTAACGCCAAAGCTACCTTTCAAATAGCTATGGACTTGACATTTGTGGGTAAGAGAAACAATTTTTTTTGTAATTTATATTGATGATTTAACTAGTTTTTCCAATTCTGACCAAAAGCATTTAAAGCATTTGAGAAAGGTTTTTGACAGGTGTAGAAAGTTTGGGATTTCCTTTAATCCCAAAAAGTCTTTGTTTGCACTCCAAGAAGGAAAATTTCTTGGCCATATCATTTCTAAGGAAGGAATATTCATTGATTCTAAAAGAGTTTCAGCTATACAAGCACTTTCATTACCAAGGAATAAGAAGGAAATTCAGTCTTTCCTCGGGAAAATAATTTTTTAAATAAGTTTTATTCCTAATTATGTTGAAATAGTTAAGGATATCATTGATATGCTGAGAAAGAATCATGAAGTTAAATGGACCATTCATGTAAGGTATGCATTTGATTAGATTAAAAAGGTTATTGCAGAAGCTCCCATTTTAGCCAGCCTAGATTACTTTGAACCATTTAGTATCTTTTCTTTTTGCCTCTAAAACTACCTTGGTTGTTATTCTTTTGCAAAAGAATAAAGATGGAGATGACCAACCTATTTCCTTTTCTAGTAAAGTCATGAGAGATGCTAAGCTAAAGTATGACGTTATTGAGAAACTTTCCTATTCTTTAGTCCAAGCTCTGAAAGATTTTAGAGCCTATCTCCTTCACTCTTCTATTTTTGTCTATGTACCCAATAGTGTTGTTAAAATTGTTTTAACTCAGCCTGATATTTATGGAAGGAGAGGTAGATGGATAACTAAGATTTTAGAGTATGATCTTATTATCAAGACTACTAATTTGTTAAAGGTTCAAGGCCTCACCAAGCTCCTTGCTGAGTCAAATTGTAATATCTTGGGAATAAATTATGTTTTTGAGATCCCAACTGAGAAGAATCCACAAGAACCTCCTACAACCCCAAGACAGGAGAATCCACAAGAACCTTCTGAGATCCCAATTGAGAAGAATCCACAAGAACCTTCTGAAATCCCAACATAGAATCCACAAGAACCTTCTTCATCACACCAGTCAATTCTGATTCATAGTAATTAGAAATTTTTATTATCTGATTGGTACATTGATATTATGAATTTTCTAATAAATTTTGAGTGTCCATCTAAATTCACAAAGAATCAATGTAAAACACTAAAGTTTGAAGGCCATAAAATATTGTATTGTTAATGAAAATATGTATTAGAAGGATCCTCTTAATATCCTTTTACTTTGCTTGACAGAAAATGAGACAAAAAGTAGGGCACTATGCTTGGAGGGCTACAGCACACAAGAGTTTAAGAGTAGGATTTTATTGGCCTATTTTGTTTGCACAAGTGGGAGCAAATGTTAGAAGTTGTACTTAATGTTAGATATTTGCTAGAAATAAGAGATTAGCAACACTTCCATTAGTTCCAATACTATTTCAAGCACCTTTCCTTCTATGGGGATTGGATTTCATTGGTGAAATTCATCCTCCATTAAGTAGTCAACACAGATGGATATTGACTGCCACATATTACTTTATCAAATGGGTAGAGGCCATTCCAGATAGAAATGCAACTGATACTATAGTTATCAAATTTATTGAAGATAATACATATTGTCTAGATTTGGATGCCCTAGGCAAATAGTGACAAACAATGAAACATCATTCAACAGTGTCAAGATGATTGAGTTCTGTTAGAAATACCAAATCTTGTTGCATCATTCTACTCCATACTATCCATAGGGAAATGGACTGGCAAAGTCCTCAAACAAGAGTTTGGTTAAAGTCATAAAGAAAAAATTGAAGGATCAAAAAAGGAGTTAGGACAATCATCTTGTTTATGCACTTTGGGCCAACAGGATTTCACCAAAGAGATTGACAGGTAAATCTATTGTTTGGCTTGTTTATGGTAAATAAGTTATATTTCCCACACATTTAATTTTTCCTGTCATGAAGTTATTACAAGAATCAAATGAAGAGTCGGTGATTTATCTAGAATGATAAATCAAATTATAGAACTTAATGAAGATAGAGATGAAGTTCATTACAAACTTCAGAAATATCAGAACAAAATGAAAAGCTTGTTTGATAGAAAAGCTTGAGAAAGAGATTTTAGGGAAGGTGATTTGGTATTAACATCAGATACTAGGAGAGAAGACAAAGGAAAACATGGAAAGTTTGATAACCTCTAGTTTGGACCTTTTAGCATTGCTGAGGTTAAGGGTAATAACACTTTCATCCTGGAGAATTTGGAGGGACAGTATTCCTCATTGCCTATCAATGGGAAATACTTGAAGCACTACATTCAGTATTGAGAGGTTCCCAATCATTCATCATTGTATATCATCGGAGAGTTTATTTTATAAGTAGTGTGTATTTATTTCAACAGAGACCCCATTATCCCGAGGAGAAGGCACATGGATCTGCAACTTCTCTGCAACCTACAGGAGGAAGCAGTCCCTAGTTGGAGTTGATGTTGTAACATGATTTATTTTTTATAAGTTAGTTTTTATTTTTAAAGGAGGGTATGAAAAAAATAAAGAATAAAAATGAAGATATGAAAAAATAAAAAATAAAAAAAGAGATGAAATGAAACCCCACCAACATAAAATAAAATAAAAACTTGTATAAGTGAGCTTGTTTAATGCCACTTCACATAAATAAATTTCATTATAATAAATTAAGGTTTTGTGTGCAGATTGTTTAAATGCCACAACCTTTTATTTGATTTGAATCATATTGTTTAATCATGATCAAATCATTTAAATTTTTGTTTTAGATTAGAGAATAAGTTCACCAAACTGTTTAATCTTGGTAGAACATTATTAGATAGGTTAGAATAGAATAAATTTGTGTTTAAGCTTGGATTGATTAGTTCTTAATTACCTCTTAAGGGTGATTAATTTTTTTATTAATTAAAGATTTTATATGTTATAAGCTAAAGTCATAAAACGACAAATCATTTTGTCACCAAGTGCTAAGTGTCGAACACTATTGGATGGTGATCCGCTTCCTCACCCAGATCAATGGTAGGGAATCCATTTCGCACCCTCTTCCGCCATTTTGAAATAATAGTAGGGGGAGTGTCCGAAAATTGGTTTCATCCCACACGAGCCCCTCACAACGTGGCACCTCCTCCACACTTCATAACCCCACCCCCCCAATTACTGCTTACCACCACCCCCCCTCCAAAATTTGCTTATCCTTTCCCACACCTTATGTTATTACGCAAATAGTAACTCCCTTCCCGTGCCTACCATTCCCAATCATTACATGTCGTGTGTCATATTTGTTGCATTCTATCCTCTATCCATTTTTCCTGTCGTTATTGTTCTTCCTTCTACCATAAATGAAAATATTTCTATTCAGCACAACTTCCCATAACGGTTATCCATTCCCGGTTATAAATAAGCCCTTTATCCTCGTTATGCATTTTTCCCTAACTTGTCTTATATTCTAATTCACTAGTTTTCTAAGTTTCACTATTTCCTGTTTATGTTTTTCATCACAACTGAGCTTACCATCAGAGCGACAGACCTTTAGGTATCTTCATCCCTAACCTTATGTTATCTCTCCATCCTAATTCTGTAAATTATGGCTCTTAAAAGAAAATATCAGCCCTCTCCTAGTCAATCTTCATCACAGGAAAATCCCAAAGACTCTAATGCCCTAGACCTTGACCTCATTCCATTGGTTGACCAACTCTTCAAAATCACAGACACAGAGTGCGAATTTGATCTGTTTGAATTGCACCATTGGTTAAAGAAAAACTTATCCAGACTCTGAAGATGAAATCAACTTATGGGAATCCTTATTTCCTATGTATGTGTTTCCTCATACCCATCCCTTTCTTGATTTATTCATGTGGTGCCAAGCTAAGTATAATTGCTTACAGAGAACTGTGGTAGCTTAGAATGGAGACATTTTGATATCTATCACCCCTGAAACTATAAAAAAGATGCTTCTGATCCCTGAAAACAATTCCCTTAGTTTTTTCTCCACTGTTGTTTTAATGGACCTATACCATAAGCTCACCTCCCCCAAAAGAGCTCAAATTTTTTAGATCTTCCTCCTAGAAGATGTTGAACTTCCTAAAAATAACCCTCCCTATCCAGCATCCATGTTCCTTGAGAGAGATAAACACATCATTTCCCTAGTTTCTTTCTTGTTAGGCTATCAAACAGATCAATGGGTAGATGAATATATCCTAGGTTATCTATACATTTTCTCTAAAGAAAACAAACCTACTTTCACGTACAATTACAGTCAATTTTTGGTTGAAATTATGCATGAACAACTAATGAAAATACTAAAAGAGTGTTTAAATATTCCTCTATGTTAGTGCATATGACTATTTTTCAATAAGGGGATAGGTTACCTATTGTTTTACACAAGAAGAAAGTGAACAACACAAAGAAGAAATGCTCAAGTTGATCATTGAGCAAAATGTACAGATAAAGATAATGGAAGAGAAAATTGAGAAATTACTTAAAGAAAAAGAGGAATCTTCTCAACTAGCCATAGTTCCAATTATAGCTATACCTATTACAGTGTCAAGGACATCAGGGGAATCGACATCAGTAACAACAGAGTCTATATCAACAGCATGAGATTTGAACAAAGTCAGATAGGAGCTAACCTACCAGAAACAAGAGAATTAAATGCTTCACAAGAAATTTAAGAATCTGGAGACTCAAAAAATTAAAAACGACATTCTTTATGTTGAAGAGATGCAGAAGTCCCATAGATTGAACAGAAGGATAGAAGAGTTGTAAAGTGAGTCATTAATGGCTCAGACCTTTGCCAAGCCAAGGAAAATATTTTGGCAGATATCAGTTAGACAATAACTAAAATTTGGCCCTCCATACATATTATTTTTGAATAGGAAGAGTTGATAGATAGGTGCCAAACAACTATACAAGAAGCTAGAAAACTTATTAAGGATAAACCAAGTGAATCCATAAACATGATCAAAGTTCTAAATTCAAAAACCAGAGCCGATTTGAAGCAGATATAGATTGTGGACAATGTTGAAACTATTTTGGAGATTAACAAGGTTTTGTAGAAAAAGAATCACATGACTCAGTTGGAGACCAAGTGCCAAGCCTTAAAAATTGGTGTCCAAAGGTTTCATTTCAAGTTTAACTTACTCAACCAGAGAGGACTACCAGGATTAGTGGAACCTAATGATAGGTTGACCAGTTTGGAAGAATATTTTAAAAAGGTTTATTCAATTACAAGGAAACAAATGTTAAAGGCTTTATATTTTGATTTAACAATCAAGCATGAAATTATACACATTTTTGTTAATAAACCTACTTTTGAAAATTATACCAAGGTTGATGAAGTTTACAAGAAATATATTTATATTTCTATACCAATTCAAGACAGGTGGGATCACTTATGTGAAACTATCGAGTAACTTTCATCGCCAACTGACAAATAGCTGGGCAGCACTTTTGGGGACTAGATCATCAACAAATTCTTGAAAGATAGTGCCAACACTTAGCAGTTTTAAGATTGCTATAGTTTTGTACTATTTTCGTATTTTTGTTTAAAAAGGATCTATAAGATATTTTATTACTTTATAAATAACTCTTCCTTCAAGTTATTAATGGTTGAACCCTTGAATGAGCTTTCAAAGAAGAATTGTAATCGAGCTAGAGATTTGCTTCAAATTAATGAAAAGATTCTAAATTTGCCTCAAATAGTTTGTCTTCTTGTAATTTTTTCTTATGTGATTATTTCATTTTGTTTATCTTCATGTATTTAAGTCTTTATGCGGAAATATGGGTAAGAGCAAACTGAGTATGAGCCATTCTTAAATCCTCGGTGAAGTTATAAACAATAACTAGAGAATTGTTTATAAAATTGTATGTTATATAAACTCCTCTATATCAATAAATTGTCACACCCATCTGCATTATATTAAATATATTTTTTTGACCAGGAAAATGTTGTTTACCGACTTTCCATCTTATAATCAATTAAAAAATATGTTTGAATATTTAGTAAGTTATAATTCCTTTGACAGTGGTGGTGATAAGTTGTAAGAGGATAGCCAATTGTAAATAGTTAAGTGTGGGGGTCTATAAAAATGCCTGCAAGTAGTTCAATTTTACTAATCTCCTCTTCCTACAAGAACTATATTTACAGACATCCAGTTGTAAGTGATTTGTCAATTTGATTCAAATTCCCAATACCAACAATGTGTTGGAAGTTTATTTAACTGTGGAGAAGACAATTTGAACAATTCTTTTAGTGTTGAAAACCAAAAAAAGTTATTTATTATAAATATATATTACTTCTCGTCTTCAACAGTTTTTATCTTCCATCATACAAGAATTATAAATGCTTAGAAATAGATCTGGATGGGATATACAAGCACATGCTTCTGCTCAAGAAAAAGAAATATGCAACTTTGTTTGGAACAAATTTTGTCTAAAAGATCATTAGTCAAATAGTAATTCCAAGCTTTCAAGGATTTAATGAGCATATCTAGGCCAAATATCAACAGATTGGAATTAATCTAGATTGGAAAGAAACGATGATTATTCTCAGGAAATCCATTAGCAAAGGGTAGTTAATAGAATTTGAAGAGACAACTGACAAAAGACTTTGTAATTACAGATCTTAAAAGACAGACGGTTGTCAAGAGGTCAAAAAATGACAGCAGTTAAAATATCTTGGGCATTGAGTTCACCAAATCGATATTTACTGCAGATTATTCGATGCAAAACATCAGCATTTGGATTATTTCTACATCCATTATTTGAGGCAAAACATTAGCATTTAGATTATTTCTACATCCATTAAAGCAGGACACAATGGGCAAAATATTTTCAGAAACACAATCATCACTCAAGGACTATGAGGAGGCTAGTAGATTTTCAGGGAAGAGTATTCAATAGTTTCAGATTTCAACGAGAAGGATCAGCGTTAGTAAATTAGTTTCCATATTTTAAGACAAAGAATTTGCAAACAGTTCCAAATTTCTTGTAAACTATTTTTAGATTGTTTTATTTTTAGATAGTTGTTAGGATTTGATCCCTAAAAGCTTGTATGAAGGTTCAGCTTAATTTTTTCATATATATTATTTTATTTGTAAAAACAAGGGTTGGATTTTGATGTCAAGGCTCTTGCCCTTGTAATAGCTTCTATTATAGGATTTCTAATGAAAGCCTTCCGGCTCTAGTTTATGACAGAATTTGTGTTTCTAGTATGTCTTTCTAGTGTTTCCATAACTTGTTTTGTGCACATGTTCAAAGTATTATAGAAGATCTAGGTAAGAATAGATTGAGTTTCAATCTCTCTAAAATCCCAAACAAATTAATAATCATTTAAAAAGGCTAGTATATTAGATTATTTGTCTGAGTTAGCTCTTTGAATTGATTTTATTGTTTTTCCTTCTATATTCTCCTGAATATGTTTTGTTAGGTTGTTTTGTTAGGCTGTAGAAATATTCTACATGCATCCAAATTTCCCTAGTTGTTAAGTAGTTAGCTTGAATGCTAAATTATTAGGAATCTCCTTACATTGTTCTATCATAATTCTTGAAAAGCTAAGTCATTCTAGTGTGCTGGAAGCTGACACTTTGAGAAGGGACCTTATGAGAGAGTCCTTTAATCATGAATAGGGATTGTCATTGATCGCCAACCACCCCGAATTAAAACCATAAATCTAGCCATCATGCTTCAAATTTTGTTGTTCAATGACAAGTGAACAGCATTAAATAAATCCTCGTAAAAACTAAGGGAGCCCCCTCTAGTTCAAGGGCTGGCTTCAACCTAAAGGTTGGTTGAGTTGGTTTCCTGGCATATTTTTTGTAGCCAAGGATTACCTATGGGAAACAGGTACAATAGTAATCATGAGAATGTGTATCCATTGAAATTTGAATCAGAGTACATCTTCCTCTCTCCTTCCAAACTTCCGACGTGTTAAGTGGCTTCGATATGCCATGCCTAGTCATTACAGTTTCATAAGAAAAAGCCTTAGATTTTGTCTACACAGAATCACCCTTGAATTGTGAATCCACATCGACCTCGATAATGCTCCCTATACATTGAAATTTGAAAAATGAAAGATTCCAGCTCCATCTATTATTCCAAGTTTTCCACATGTTAAGTATCTTTGCTTTTCCTCAGCTAGTGATACATGTGCTTGAAATGTTCAACTACGAAATTCCCTTTGGATTTTTTTATTACATAATTCTTATAAACTGGAAATATAGATGGAAAAAAAATAATCATATAATTGCATTATTTTAATACAAATGTGAATTTAAATGTGATTAGTATACTGTATGTGACTTATGGCTTAGTATACTATAAAAAATACACACTCGTAATTTTCTAGTGCTACCATAAAATTCAATGTTTACCTCTCCTTAAATTAATATTAAAGTGAATGTTATACTGAATTTTAAATAATTCATTAGATTTGAATTACTTCATATCTAATGATGTTTAGATACCTTATATAATATTTAATATTTAAGAAGGTTATTATCATGTTGTTGAAAAATCTTTAGATTAAAAATGTATATTAATTATAATATTAGAAAGATCTATTTAATGAGATGTATATATTTCAATTTTTATGAAATTTCAATACTATTTGAAAATAATATATATTATAAAATGTATTTTCAATAATAAAAAAATTATATACAAATATACTTTTATATATAGACTTTATATAACAAATAGACTAATTTGTATCTTAATTATTACTTAAACTTTAAGTAGAAAAAATATATATATATACTAATAATATATAATATAATATCTATATATCATATTTAATACAAAATTATAATCTAAAATTTAACATACCCCGGTAACCTCTAAATCAAATGCACGGAGTTAAAAAAAAAATTGATATAATTTATCCACAACTATCCAAATTACTAATCCAGATTCCTCCTCATTACCATTAGATAGAATCTTCATCATTACATAGAATAACTCTCAATAGAGGAATAATAATTTGCATAACCATTAACAAATATTGATGTAGTATATTAACATAAGTTGTATGATAAACCTTGCATAATCTTGCATCCATTTCATGATTCCCTTAACCAGATTAATTAACCACATGCTTTACATTATCCATTAAACATCACATGCTTTACATTACGCAATCACATCATTGAAATTGACATAATTTATCCACAAGTAACTATCCAAATTACTAATCTGGATTCCTCATTACCATTAGATAGAATCTTCATCATTACATAGAGTAACTCATAATAATTTGCATAATCATTAACAAATATTGTTGTAATATATTAACATAAGTTGTATGACAAACCTTGTATAACCTTGCATCCATTTCATGATTCCCTTAACTAGATTAATTAATCACATGTTTTACATTATGCATTGAACATCACATGCTTTACATTATGTAATCACATCATTGAACACCAATATACCTTGGAAACCCCATAGGGTGAAAACCAGCAAACATTTAAATTTTTTATTAAATGCTCATGAGAGTGTTTACCCCTCACTCAATGGCTTATAAGGATGGCTTATAAGGGAGTACATCCCTTATCCATGGTTATAAAATATTACAATGAAATATCATTAAAATACCACGTACCTAGCTAGAAATTATTACAATTGTCATGAAACCATTTACCCCCTTATCCATTGTTATAAAATATTACAATGAAATATCATTAAAATACCACGTCCCTAGCTAAAAACTATTACAATTGTCATGAAACCACTTACCCCTTATGGCATGATTGTTCCATCAGTGGACCATCGTGCAACTTGTACTCATCAGCATGAATCATTAGGTCTTATCTGCCACATTGTTAAACATAATTTGTGTTTGGCACAAATTACCATCCTTCCATGTCATTTTTGTCGCCAACAAGATTTGGTAACATGATTAGATAGAGTATTAATCAATCAACAATTAGTCTTTAAAAGTGATATTTTAACATCTATTCATGTGCATACGAGATGTAAATAAAATATCACAACATGCTCTTTTAACAAGGTGCATGTATACACAAATAATTATCATGTCAAAATAATTACCACGTTGCTATGATCATTCTTGCACCAGCACATGTTCATATCCAAAGAAACCATTGTAACCATTCATTTCAAAGAGAGATAGCCCCTTAGCTTCTTCTTTATACATGTAAAGAAGTAATATTTCATATAGACTTTAATATACAAATAGACTAATTTTGTATCTTAATTATTACTTAAAATTTAAGTAGAAAAATTATAGATATATCAATATATATAATTATAATATTATATAATCATTTTTAATACAAAATTCTAATCCAAAATTGTAACATACCCGATAACCTCACATCAAAATGTATGGAGTTAAAAAAATTGACATAATTTATCCACAAGTAACCAACCAAATTACTAATACGAATTTCTCATTACCAAATCTTCATAATTACATAAAGTAACTCTCAATAGAGGAATAATAATATGCATAACCATTAACAAAGATTGTTGTAGTATATTAACATAATTTGTATGATAAACCTTGCATAACCTGCATCCATTTCATGATTCCCTTGACCAGATTAATTAATTACATGCTTTACATTATGAAATCACATCAAAACATGCTTTACATTATGCAATATACTATGGAAACCCCATAGGGTAAAAACCAAGAAACGGGAGTTAAAAAAAATTGACATAATTTATCCACAAATAACTATCCAAATTACTAATCCAAATTCATCATTACCATTAGATAGAATCTTCATCATTACATAAAGTAACTCTCAATAGTGGAATAATAATTTGCATAACCCTTAACAAATATTTTTGTAGCATATTAACATAAGTTGTATGATAAACCTTGCATAACCTTGCATCCATTTCATGATTCCCTTAACCAGATTAATTAATCACATGCTTTACATTATGCATTCACATCTTTGAACACCACTTAGTTTATATTACGCAATCGCATCAATATACCCTGGAAACCCCATAGGGTGAAAACCAGCAAACGTTCAATTTTTTTATTAAAAGTCCATGAGAGTGTTCACTTCTCACTTAATGGCTCATAAGGGAGTCCATCCCTTATCCATTGTTATAAAATATTAAAATGAAATATCATTAAAATACCACATACCTAGCTAAAAACTATTACAATTATCAGGAAACCATTTACCCACAAATCACCACTCTATATATCCTTGTGGCATGATTGTTCCATGAGTGGACCATCCTACAACTCATACTCATCAGCATGGATCATTAATTCTTATCTGCCACAATGTTAAAAATCATTTGTGTTTGGCACAAATTACAATCCTTTCATGTCATTGTTGTCATCAACAAAATGTAATAACATGATTGGATAGAGTATTAATCAATCAACAATTAGTCTTTAAAAGTGATATTTTAACATCTCGTCAACAAGAGCTTTGGTAACATGATTAGATAGAGTATTAATCAATCAGCAATTAGTCTTTAAAAATGATATTTAACATCTATTCATGTGTATACGAGATGTAAATAAAATATCACAACATGCTTCTTCTAACAACATTGTGCATATGTATAAATGAATAATTATCAAACATGTCAAAATAATTACCACGTTGCTATGATCATTCTCGCATCAGCACACCTTCATATCCAAATGAATCATTTCATTTAAAGGATACTAGCAACTTGGATAATTATCAAACATTTCAAACTAATTACCACGTTGCTATGATCATTCTCGCATCAACACACGTTCATACCCAAATGAATAATTTCATTTAAAGGATACTAACAACTTATCTTTGCTTTTCGTGCATGTAATTAAGCACATGTTCATACCTAAATGAATAATTTCATTTAAAGGATACTAGCAACTTATCTTTGCTTTTCATGCATGTAATTAGATAAAAACTTAATGAAAGAGAGCTAGACCCTTAGCTTCTTTTTTATGCATGTAAATAAGTAAATTTTCCAATACAATAAATATTATTATTATCGTGCAAGCAAATGCAAGTCCCTTTTCAAAAAACATCTTTCCCAAGATAGAGTTATTTACAAAATCTATTATATGCACAAAGACATTCGTTGCTCTAAAAAAACTAATAGTGCATTTATTGCAAGTAATTACTTGTTTTACTTTCGATGATCTAACATAATACTTATTCTTTTCTGAACATAAATCCATGTTTCTCTTTAAAAAATCTAACACAATATTTCCATTTTCATGCATGTAATCAACTATTGTTTCTATGTTTTTGCATATGTGTTCTTTTCACATAGTTTTTTTCAAGAACCCAACATAGCTTCTCTATCTTTTTATGCACAAAGTTCTTATGCATTTGTTTCCAAAAAAGTATCTTAACAAGGTTCTCATGCATTTGTTTTCAAGAAATTTTTAAAAAGGTATCAAAATCCCATTTTACTCTTTAAAAGAGCTAACACATTATTTCTATTTTCATGCATGTAATCAAATATTGTTTCTATCCCATGTTTCTCTTTAAAAAAACTAACACAATGTTTCTATTTTCATGCATGTAATCAACTATTGTTTCTAGGTTTCTGCATATGTGTTCTTTTCACATAGTTATTTTCAAGAACCCGACATAGCTTCTCTATATTTTTATGTACAAATTTCTTATGCATTTGTTTCCAAGAAAGTATCTTAACAAGGTTCTCATGCATTTGTTTTCAAAAAAGTATCATAACAAAGTTATCATGCATTTGTTTTCAAAAAAGTATCAAAATGATGTTGACATTTTATGCATTAAACCATGCAATTAAATCAAACTATCCAATATACAACACACAAATCATTTATCTTTTTACCTACCAAAACATGTAACTTTTGCAAACTCTTGCAAAGGATTAACACCATTGACTTATCTTTCACCCATAAGAAAAATATATTCTTTCCAAAATATTTACCAACACCATGGAAATATTTTTACCATGACTAAGCACAAAACCATTGTGTTCTTTTCACCACAAAATTTAGTATTCTAATTAAAAGGTCATAGTTGCTTATCTTTACTACATAAAGTAATTATTAAAACTACACATTTCAAAAGAAAATTTCACTTTCCAATTTAACTATCTTTTATTTTTCACCACCCATGAAAATATTTCACAAATTACCATTTTTAATCTTTATTCACTTCCAAGAAAATAACTTGGATTGTTATTATTTCATATTTAATCTTTATTCACTTCCAAGAAAATAACTTGGATTTGTGATGGGACCCAGCCCACGCTGTCGGGCTTTAACGCTTTTAACTCTCCACCTGTATGTCTACGTGTCTGTCTACACCGTTGATATTTTTCCCGCAGCTGTCTTCGGTAGCTGAGGAATTTAATGCTCGTAGTTATGGCTCCGTCCTTGCCTCTGTGTTGGTAGATAGTCTAACCCTAACTCCGCCTTCGCGATATTTCGGTCATTTGTTGTTTCACCTGGTGGGTTTCTGGAGCTCTGCGAAATGCATTCGTCTGTGGACTTATTGACAACCCCTGGTTCTGTAATGTGGTTCAAATGGCGATGGATTGTATTTCCTCTGGTTCTGTTTATGGCGGGGAATGCTTTGGTATTTCTGTTCAGTTGTTTTTGCTCTCACTGTACCTGTGCGCGTCTCTAATTGTTCGCTGTGGCCCTGGGTAAGTTCTGTTTGTCTTCTGTCCTGCTAGTAAGATTATGCATCCACGTTCTGGTATAGTCTGGTTTTGCTGGATTTCAACTGGTGGTTTCACTCCTGGTTCTGGTCTGATACCTGTTCCTTCTCTGTGTATGAAATTTGTGCCTCTGTTCTGGTTCTTGTCTATATTTTGGATGACCAACTCGTGGTTCCGAAAACTGGTGCTGCTTCGCTATCCGAGCAGGTTGATGGCAACGTGTGGAAGACTTTTAATTCAAGTAAGCTATCATTTCCCTGATTCAATCTCTAGTTTTCTGTCATTTAGAGTCTAATCCGCTTGCTCCTTTGGTCGTTCAGTTGGTTATGGCGTCTCTGGTTCTGGTTTGGCGGTCTCTCTTCACACGGCTTTCAGGTAACCCTTATTACCCTTTGCTTGTTTGTCTTTTCACATTGGTTATGGTTCAAATCGAGGGTTTCATACCCTGTGTTCAGCAAGCTCTAACATATGTTGTTGGTTTGATTGCAGGTCTCTCTCTGGGACCTAGAGGACGCACGGTTCGGCCTTCAACTATATTTGACAATCCAAAAATCCTGGGTAGGCCTGGAACCTTTGCACATATGTTGTTTCTGATAGGTCGTAGGTCGAGTCGGGTAATGGGTTTATCTGTGTGTACTCGTATGAGATGTTTCTCATCTATGCTGCAGCTCTTTTGGTTTTGCTTCCATTTAATAGTCCAACCCTTACGAGGGTTTCGTCACCTGTGTATTTTGTATCAAACCCTAATGAGGGTTTTGTCCCTTCACACCCTGTCTAGGGTATTGGGTGTATTCGGCTCTGGTTTCGATAGCGATTTTTTTTCTGTGTATAGAGTGTTGTGATAGTTTTGAAAACGATACTGTATGTAACCCTTAAGGGTCTGCTACCGTCCAATTCCTTTTTTGACTGTGTATTATTATATGGACTGTACTATAACTGTGTTTGAATGAAATATGAGAAAGAGTTCTATTTTGTGTACCTGTACATTTGATTCCTTGTGATGCTCTGTCGCTGTTATGTGGTTCTCGTACTTAGTCGTTAACTTGTATGTTGATATTGGACTGTGGCCGCCTTCTTTGAATTATAATTCTGTTTGCTAGTCGACAGGGGTTTCGAACTTCGCTTGATTATACTTCGTTACAATTTAATTTACAGTAGCATAAAATGATAATGCTCGTATGTGGGAGATTGTTCAATAATTTAGAAAGAAAATAACAAAATGAAAGATGGACAGTTTCTATAGGTACTTGAATGCTCTGCTTTGTTTTATTATTTAGTTTTTCAACTCTTATTGTACTTGAAAATAAAAAGACCCTTCTTTTCCATCATTGTCTTGCTTTTATAGCCTCTTGTACAGTTAAGGCTTTCAGTTTGCCTGTCTGTTACAAAAACAGTTATGTATTCTGTTCTTACTTTTAAAATGCAACTGTTTAGATAATTAAAAGGTTTATAAAAGCAACCAATTGTTATTTTCCTAACTCACCTAAACTAACCTTCTCTTGACAATAAAACCAATTAATAAACTTAAGTGTAAAGAGCTGGAAAGTAAATCTCCTAACTACCTCTGACCTGTAAAAATAAAAATAACAATAAAAGAAAAATTATTTCCAGCAGGATCCGACAACTTTGGTGTCCTGCTCGTGAACCTGTTCGGGGTCTATCTGCTTCATCATTGGGAGCTGGATGCTCCTGCAACAGGCTCCCGGGGTGAGAAAAGATCATGGCTCCTGTTCATGAGTTCTGCCACTATTGTCCCTGTTCGTTCAATCTGCCTGGCGTCAAGCCATGAGCTGTCCTCGATTGGACGGTTCTTCCACTTGACCAGGTACTGAAAATAATTCTTCTGCCGAGTACGTCTAACTACCTGAGTTTTGAGGATGCCTTCGATCTCAGGGGGTTGGACATAAGGCATATGTTTCTTCCAACTGTCTCTGTCTTCCTATGTGTGCCGCGTGGATTGTCCTGATTCATCTGTCTTTTCTTCCAATAGTTCGCCTGAATATGGAAACAAATCTGCCACATTGAAAATAGGTGATATGCCTATTCCAGGTGGTAGCTGGATTTCGTAGGCATTCGCTGAAAACTTCCGCAAGATTTTGCAAGGTCCTATTTTCTTGAATTTTAATTTGTTGTACGTACCTCTAGGAAACCGCTCCTTGAGTAAGTGTACCAGAACTTCATCCCCTACCTCAAAATGGACTTCTCGCCTCCTCAGATCTGCGTGTGCCTTATACTTCAAGCTACTGTCCTGTAGCTTTGCCTTGACTTGTTCATGCAAATCTCGCATAGCATTCGCAAAATCCTCGCCATCCGCACTCCGCCGTTCTTGTAAAGCAAGGTCCCGAAGTTCATGCACTCCTCGTGGGTGCATTCCATAAAGAATCTGGAAAGGACTGAGACCTGTGCTACGATTCGGTGAATCGTTGTAAGCAAACTCTGCTTGTGCCAGCACTTGGTCCCACATTCTAGAATTTTCTCCGACCAAGTTGCGTAACAGATTTCCTAGACTTCTGTTCACAACTTCTGTTTGTCCATCGGTCTGCGGATGGTAAGCAGAACTGTAGCTTAATTGGGTATTCATTTTCTTCCATAAGGTTCGCCAAGAAATGTCCAGTGAACTTTACATCCCTGTCTGATAGGATGGTTGTGGGTAAACCATGTAATCGGACAATCTCGTTAAAAACAAGTGAGCCACATAAGTAGCATCACTGGTTTTCCGACAAGGTACAAAATGTGCCATTTTCGAGAAACAGTCTACCATCACCATTACCGAATCATATCCTTTCTGTGTCTTAGGCAATCCCAATACAAAATCTAAACTCACAGAATCCCAAGGCCTGCCTGGAATAGGTAATGGCGTGTACAGTCCTGTGTTCTGGCTGTGTCCTTTTGCTAATTGACACACCTTGCACTTAGTCACAAAACGTTGTACGTCCCGTCTCATTTTCGGCCAAAAGTAAAAGTGACTAAGCTGTTCCAAAGTCTTGTCAATCCCAAAATGTCCAGCCAATCCCCCACTGTGTTTTTCTCGAATGATATTCTCCCTCATTGAACAGCTAGGGATACACAATTGTCCTCCCTTGAAAAGTAATTTCTCCTGTATATTATAGTCCACCCAAGGACTGTTTCCTCTTATTAAAGGATTTTGGCATGCTTCGTAAGCCTCTCTAAAATCTGGGTCTGTCTTATATAGATCCCGCAAATGTTCGAATCCCAAAACCTGCACAGTGCTTTCCTGCAATAACAAAGCTTTTCTACTCAACGCATCAGCTACCTTGTTCGCTTGCCCGCTGATATGTTTCAGCACAAAATTAAAACTTTGTAGGTACTCCACCCATTTAGCGTGCTTATGATTAAGTTTATGCTGCTACATTACATACTGTAATGCAGAATTATCTTAGAACAGCACGAACTCGTTTCCCAGCAAGTAGTGCCTCCAATGTCTTAGTGCCTGTACTACTGCGTAAAATTCCTTATCGTAGGAGGAGTACTTCTGTCTACTTTCATTCAATTTTTCACTGAAACCACGGGTCTGTCCTCTTGGCTGAGCACAGCCCCAATTGCTGTCCCACTTGCATCACAACGCACCTGAAACAGTTTTTGAAAGTCCGGTAGCCTAAGGATTGGTCTCTCCGTTATTTTCTTCTTCAGTAACTGAAAGCTCTTTTCCGCCGCTTCTGTCCATCGAAAAGGCTGGCTGGCCTTTTTGATGGTCTCCAACATAGGAGCACAGATCCTGCTAAAATCTCTGATAAATTTTCTGTAGAAACTTGCTAGTCCATGAAAACTCCTTACCTTGAACAAATTCTTGGGTGACTGCCAATTCACGATTGTTGTCACTTTCTCTGGATCCATCTTCAATTCATTCTCTGCTATCACGAACCCCAGATAAATCAGCTCCTTCTACAAAAATGTACACATCTTCAGATTAATCAATAATTTATTCTGCTGTAGTTTTTCAAGCACTCTTCGTACATGCCGGAGGTGTTCTTCACGTGTTTTACTAAAAATCAGTATGTCATCCAAATAAACAATTACAAACTTTCCTATATACTCCTTGAGCATTTCATTCATGAGTCGCATAAAAGTGCTGGGAGTGTTGCTTAAACCGAACGGCATAACCAGCCATTCATATAAGCCTTCATTCGTTTTAAAGGTTGTTTTCCATTCGTCTCCCTCACGTATCCGGATTTGATGGTATCCACTTTTCAAATCTATCTTGGAAAAATAAGCCGCCCCACTCAAACAGTCCATCATATCATCCATGCGTGGTAAGGGAAACCTGTACCGTATGGTGATTTTGTTGATGGCTCTGGAATCAGTACACATCCGCCACTCTCCTCCCTTTTTGGGGGCGAGAACTGTCGGTACAGCACATGGGCTCAAACTCTCTCTGATTAACCCCTTATCCAATAGCTCCTGCACCTGCTTTTTAATTTCTTCGTTATCTTTAGGACTCATTCTATAAGCTGCCTTATTCGGTAAGCTGGCCCCTGGTATGAAATCAATATGGTGGCTAATGCTCCTCTTGGGAGGTAGCTTATCTGGCAAGTCATCTACTACTATATCTGTAAACTCCTCTAACATTTGCTGTATTTCTACAGGCAAATCTGCGATTTCTGTGTGCAACACAACTGTCCTAGCTCTCCTTACTACAGCAAAATTCATCTCACTATTTTCAACCTGTTTCAAAAATTGTTTTCCGCTCACCAGTAACGCCTTTGGTTCACTTCCTTCAACCGCCTCTTTCTCCTCTTTGATGGGTACAAGGGTATGTTTAATCCCATCTTTCTCAAACTTATAACAATTCAGCATCCCATCATGTATCACTTTCCTGTCATATTGCCAAGGTCTGCCCAATAAAATGTGGCACACGTCCATTGGCATAATGTCGCAAACAATTTTGTCCTTATAACGCCCAATCTGGAATTCTACTTCACTCTGTTCATCCACCAGTAACTGGTGTCCTTTCTGTAACCAGGACACTCGATATGGAGTGGGGTGTTTCAGACGTTTCAACCCCAACTTTTCAACCATCTCAACTGACACCAGATTGTCAGTACTTCCGCTATCAATTATCATTTTGCAGCACTTACCTTGTGCTTTACAAACTGTTCTGAATAGAGCCTTCCGTTGCGTCTGTTCAATACTTTCAACAATTGGCTTCACCAACACCTTATGCAATACTAGAGCTTCCCCTGTTTCTGGGGCATTTTCTGCCTCTTGTGGAGGTGTTGCTGCCTCCTCTGGTTGTGCCATATAGGCGCCTCTCTGTCCAGTAGTATCCGTCTCTGGGCACTCAAAAGAGCGGTGGCCCCACTTGTGGCATCTATAACACTGGTATCCGGTTCCCCTTCCGCGACCGGTTCCTCTACCACGCTGGAATGATCTGCCACCCCTCATTCCATCTCCTCTCTCTGTTGTTCCCGAAGTCTTTGAACTGCTGGCTTCCTCATTGTTGCTGGCAGTTCGGCCCCTACCATAGGACTGGCCTCTTCCTCTGTTAGACCCACGTCCTCTCCGGGCGTTTTGTCTTCAGTTAAGCTTTTCTTCTGCTTTCACTGCACTCTGGTATGCCTCCTCTGTATTGTTGGGAGACAAAATACTTATCTCATCTAAAATTTCCATTCTTAGCCCATTCACATACCTGGTTGTTCTCTCTGTTGTGTCCTCTGTATATCCTGCTCGTAAATTTACTCGGTAAAATTCCTCTGTATATTCCTTTACCGTCAGACCCCTTTGTCTTAAGTTCTGAGCTTGTCTATGCAACGAAATCTGGTAATCTCTTGGCAGAAATCTGCCCTTCAATTTAGCGACCATCCTTGCCCAGGTCTTTATCGGAGGCTTGTTCAGCCTTTTCCTCTCATTCTGGACACTGTCCCACCACAGTGTGGCGTGTCCCTTCAACTTCGTTGCTGCAAACTTGACCCTACATTCTTCACTAATTTCTTCGCATTCAAAGTACTTATCCATCTCGCTGATCCAATCTAAAACTACATCAATCGCTAAACTGCCATCATAAATCGGTAAATCTGGTTTTGGTTTACTATTTGACAATAGCACAGACTTTAACAGTCTTACTTCAGGTGTGTCACCTTCATCTCCTCCTGCTGGTGCTTCCACTTCTTCCTCACTCACGTCCCCTAATTCCAGATCTCTCCGTCTGCCTGCCTCTACTGCTTCTAATCGAGCAGTAAGAATTCTAAGTTCTTCCCTCAATGCCTCGTCTGCCATCCTTCGGGCACCTCTGCCTCGTCCTCGTCTGCCTGCTTCCATTTCTCTCAGATCTCTTCAGCTTAATGGCTCTGATACCACTCTGATGGGTCCCAGCCCACGCTGGCGGGCTTTAGCACCTTTATACCTCCACCTGTATTGTTACGTGTCTGACTACACACTGATATTTTTCCCGCGCCTGTATTTGGTAGCTGAGGAATTAATGGTTCGTAGTAATGACTCCGTCCTTGCCTCGGTATTGATACATAACCTAACCCTATTCTCGCCTTCACGATACTTCGGTCTTTAATCTTTGCACCTGGAGGGTTTCTGGACCTCTGCTAAATGCTCTGGCCTGTGGAAATGGCTACGTTTTCTGTCCTGTGGTTCAATGCTAAAAGATTAATATTCCTCTGGCTCTGTTAATGGCGTGGGTTACTCTGGTAAGTTCTGTTTGTCATCTGTTCAGCTATTTAGTGGAAGTTAGACATGTGTTGTCTGTTACAGTATCGTTTTATGGGGATTCAATCAAGGGTTTCGTTCCTGGTCCTGATCCGATGTCTGTTCATTCTTTGTGTGTGAAATGTATGCCTCTGTCGCGCGTTCTTCTCTGTATCTCGGATGTCCAACTCTTGATTTCGGAAACTGCTGTTGCTTCGCTGTCCGAGCAGGTCGATGGCATGCGTGGAAGACTTTTCACTCAGGTAAGCTATCTCGTCCCTGATTTCATTCTCTGGTTCTCCGTCGTATAACCTCTAATCCGTTTGCTCCTTCGCTCGTTCAGTTGCCTATGGTGTCTCTGGTTCTGGTTTGGTGGCTTTCCCACACACGGCTTCCAGGTAAATTACTATACCCTACACTCGTTGGTCTTTACAGTTTGTTTAAGATTCAATTCGAGGGTTTCATACCCTGTGCTTCATGAACCTAACATATGCGATTTGTTTGTTTACAGGTATCCCTTCGGAACCTGGAGGACGCACGGTTCGATCTTCTGTTACAGTTTACCATCTAACAATGATAATGGGTAGGCCTAGAACCTCTGCTTATGGGTAGTTTCTGTTAGTTAACAAGTGAATTGGGTTACTAGGTTTTTGCCTGTGCGTTGTTTTGTGGGATCTTTTCCACCTGTGCTGTGGCTCTTTTAGTTTCGTTCTTTTTTTTTCGGTTCAACCCTTACGAGGATTTCTTCGCCTGGTTATCTGGTATCTAACCCCAACGAGGGTTTTGTCCCTTCGTCCCCGGTTCAGGGTGTGGGATGTACACGACTCCGGTTTCGACAACGACTCTTCTGTTTGTAAATGCTGTACTGGTTTTGACTGTAAAACTGTATGTAACCCTTAAGGGTCTGGTTCGCTCTATTCCTTTTTAAACTGCATGATATTATATGAACTGTAATATGACTGTGTTGAATGAAATATAAGAGGAGAGATTTTTCTTTGTGTACCTGTACATTTGATTACTGATAATGCTCTGTCACTGCTTTGTATTTCTCTTGGTCGTCGGATGGTATATTGTATATTGTCTGTTGAACTGTGGCCGCGTTCTTTGAGTCGTGACTCTGTTTGCTGGCCGGCAAGGCTTTCGAACTTTGCTTCTTTTCTACCTCTGGTTGCAATTTAATTTACGATAACCAAAAAAAAAAATGATACTCATATGTGGAAGATAATTCAATAAATTAGAAAATAAATAACAGAAAGGAAGATGGACAGTTTTTGTAGGTACTTGAATGCTCTGTTTAGTTTTTATTATTCAGTCTTTTTTTTCTAAGACAAAAAAGGGGGGCCTCTTTTTCATCACTGTGTTACTTTTATAGCCTCTTGCAGTTACGGCTTTCAGTTTGTTTGTCTGTTACCAAAACAGTCATGTATTCTGTTCTCTTAAAATACAACTGTTCAGATAATTAAAAGACTTTTAAAAGCAACCGATTGTCATTGTCTTAACTTACCTAAACTAGCCTTCTCTTGAGAATAAAACTAATTTACAAACTTAAGTGTAAAGAGCTGGAAAGTAAATCTCCTAACTACCTCTAACCTGTAAAAATAAAATTAACAATAAAAGAAAAAATATTTCCAGCAAGTTTCGACAACTTTGGTGTCCTGCTCGTGAACCTGTTCGGGGTCTATCTACTTCATCATTGGGAGCTGGATGCTCCTGCATCACCTTGTGTGCCCTCTTTAAAAGTAACAATTCATTCTTAAATATGTAACATATAGAAAAACAAAATCTCCAAATACAACAAAAAAAAAAAAAAAAACTTAAAATAATGTACAAAAATATGTTCACATAAACAACAACTGCTACATGAATAATGGATAACCTCTATATGACATTAACTATTAACTCATTATCATCCACCCTTGCTTTCAAGAATGTCCATTCACATGTTGCTATTCTTCCACGCACTACTATTACTTATCCATATTCAAAACACACATAACTAATAGTTTCAAGTGTAACTCAATATCTTCCACCCTTGCATTCAACAATGTCCATTCACATGTCACTATTCTTCTACACACTATTATTTATAACATATCTATATTTAGCATACACATAACTAACAATTTCAATTGCAACTCTTTATCATCCACCCTTGCTTTCAACAATGCCCGTTCACATGTCCCTATCTTCCACACTCTATGCCTTACGGCGTTTCCTTTACAACATGAGTTGCAAATGCTAGTATAGTTAATGTCATTAATATCTTATAAAAAGAATATATAGCATTCTAACATGTTCCAAAAAAATAAAATGAATAAACTTTTTCAAAATGACGTAGGTTTTTCTGTAACGTAAAATTGGCTAATCAATGAAAAATAATAAATCTCCTTTTTACTGAGTAAATAACACTTAAATCTAATTAAGATTTCTTCATATTAAGTTAAAAAATATTTCTTAAATGTAATCACAAAACAATATTTTAGTAATTATTATTACTATGTTAGCTAATCATCTCTTATTATATTTGCGCATTGATAAGAATATGAAAATATAGCATATTCAGTTTTTAATTGATTTACGATTAGTTTTTTTTAATTAAATTTCTTTTAAATTTATTCAAATGAAATGAAATTTATTATTTTTAAATAATTTTTTCTTATTATCTTCAAGAGTAGATGGTTTAAATGTTCTCCTTTATTGTGTAAGATGATCAGATGACTTTTATATTTATTATATTTAAACTTGTACAATAATATAAATAATTTAAAAAGAATATTATATATTTAACTATGTACATAAGAAAACTAGTTTGTAATTAAAATTCAAAAATTCCTATTTTTATTGGTAACGAGTATTAAATAGACATTTTATAAGTTATGTTCTTAATTTACGAAAAAATATTTGAAAAGTAAAATTTGAAAAAAAAAATGTAAAATAACAGTGAACCATTTATACAACTCTCATTATATCAAATCTACTCCTAATAATATAAAAACATATATATTAATAAAAAAATAATAATTACTCAATATTAAACTAAATATTTTCCATTAAAAAAACTTAATTCCCTTCCCCTTCCCCTTCCCCTTCCCCTTCTCCTTCTGCATGCAACCTGCCTGCCCATGGAATGACCGCTGAAACGATATAAGAACCGGGCTTTCGGGCTGTGGTTTGTCTTCTTTAGAATCGCTGATGGGAATCGAACCTGGGGTTGTTTCCTAATTTTGATGGTTGCACAGCCTACATTGTTTTCATTTTCTGAACATTAGTTGACTGTAGATTAGCTCTGCTCTTTTTGGGCTTGCTTGAATATGTGAAATGCACTTGGTTGTAAGCATCTTACATAATTTTTTGAATGGTTGTACATGTGTATAGACAGCTGGATTGTGCTTATTGTCTTTTTAAACAATGTAATGGTGTTATTTTTAATAGAAAATTTATAGATTTCTTTTAAAGATATTGGGAAATTTAGTATATAATTTTAATTATACTTTTCAAATCTATAAGCAACAACAGGGGTCATTAGGGGCAAGATTGGGAAAATACTAAACAATTAGATTCAATATTCTTATATATATATAGATAAAAAATGCCTTTAAAAGAATTGATGATAATAAAACAAATATATATTAAGTACAAATAATAAAAAACATCAAATTAGTGTTAGAAATTATTGTGCTAGCTCTCTACAGTGTAATATATAATTTAATTATATTTTTTAAATAAAAAGAAAAACAAAATACTTAATAATTAGATTAATTTTTCAAGATATATATTTTTAGCAATATTTTTCAGGTAACACTAATAAGAATCAATCAGTGTTAGAAATTATTTTGCTAACTGCTCTACAGTGTAATATATAATTTTAATTATACTTTTCAAATAAAAAAAAACAAAACAAAACACTTAGCAATTAGATTCAATTTTCCCAGATATATATTTTTAGCAATATTTTTCAAGTGAAGAAGGGACAACTAGACCATGGAGGAATCCCAACCTGTAGGCTTGCTTTAAATTATTATTAATTACAATTGTCTAACCAAGTTGTTGGTTATTTAATAATTATTATTAACTACAATTGTTTAACCAAGTTGTTGGTTATTAATATATAAATTTAGGTGGGATTCTGATTTTTAGATTTTTGAAACTTATTATTGAAATACATAATTGTTGGTCATAAAAAGTATACTTAATAAAATTTTTTTAAATAATAAAATGAATTTAAATTTATAAGTTAATTTAATATATTTTGGAATTTATTAATAGACTATATTGTAATTTTATAAAAAAAATTATATTTAATAGATTATATTATAATTTATAAAAAAAATTATCATTAAAATAAAAAATCTATAATTATTTAAATAAAAAAATTTTTAATTAGTGAAATGGTCATCTTTCAAAGTATATGCTCAGTAATTTAGTGAAACTTGAATGTATATGCTTAATAACTTAATGAAATTTGAACATATCATTTTATTAATGAAAATTTTTCTCAAGAAATTGTCTTACTAAGACTCTAGTAAATACTAATTACAAAGAAAGAAAGAAATTATTTTAATGTTAAAGTAAAAAAAATATCATAATAAAAATATGTTATAACTTCAACTA
>APFE031310018.1:0-10740 GCA_000404065.3 Pinus taeda
ACATTCTATTTCTCTTCATTCAAAATAAGTGATTTCAAGTTTTTTCCGCCAATAGAAAATGAAGTTTAGCAAAAGCAATAACAATGATGAACTGTGTTAATAATTTTCACTTTGAAAACATGTCCTCAAACTGCTTCCAATTGTATCCCATCTCATACCTGTAGCAATAAACATTGATCAAAATAAGCAATGGAGAATAACTACTGAATAAGGCGTTTCATGACAGTAGTAGTCGTTCATTTAACTCTCAGCCTTTGAACGTAAACACATAGCCTAGTTACATAACCAAAATCTGCATGCTCAAATCACTCAAATAGAGTGTTGTAGGTTAGATTGATTCATGTAAGAGTGATTGTGGAGCTAGGATGGCATGATGGAGAGAGTGCTTCGAGGAAAAATATTATTTGGCTGCTAGTTCAAGATGGAAAACATTTTTCATCATAGCAGTTTGCCATAAACGCATAGCAATTTTGACACATCATTTTAAAACTCGATTTCTAGCGAAATAAAAACGAAATTCTAAAAAATAAAATGTGGGGTTTTTCTCAGAACAGGTTCAGTTATAAAACCCAAATACATTTTTCTCCTATTTGTAACCGATTGGGAGATATGTGGGGTTCTCTGGAACCTTATTTGGCAAACCGCGTGAGAAAAAATGGCTTTTAATGGAGAGACAGTTGTGGCCATTTAGTTTTTTCTTGCAAACAATCTACCAAGAATTTGTCTCCCTGGTCTACCGATTCAGACGTGCCCCCTCCGTGTGTGCATCTCCTGATACAGAGTATGGCTTCATGTTTTATAATCATGCTGGCTCACCAGCAAATATTTGATCCATTATATGGTAGAATTTGTATACAGTGATGTTCAATTAATTGCTTTCTATAGCTTATGTTTTCCATGTTTATAATAATGTATTAACTAGGCTTCCCCTTTCTAGGTTTGATTCGTGTTGCCGACGTTTGCTCCAGTGTCCTGTATCAACACTTTTGTTTCCAAACTACTCAGGCATAATTCAGATTTGGTAAATTGGAGAGTAAGAGGAATTAGCATCACAATTCTGGTAACATTGATCTTAAATTATAGCTGCATGGACTGTTGACAATACACCTCTCACGTAATTTATTACTCTTCGATTGAATAACGAAGGTGGAAAACTAAAGACTGGAAATTTGGTGATAGTCCAATTTTTATGTTTATGCGACCGACTGTTAAAAGAAAAAAAAGGTGGAAGTTTTCACTAACTACAGAAGTTTCTATGACGAGTTCATGTTTTGGTAAGGAAGCTGCATCGTGAGCATATTCATAATAGCAAATAAATTTGAGTAACACCGTTGATTCGTTAACAATTTTCAGAGAATGTGCAACACAAACTGGTTGGCATAAATAGATCACTGCATTGAGAAATTATAATGGATTTCAATACCCCGACTCGTAGGTTAGAAGGTAAAACAATTTATGGGGTGAGAGAGTGCTTCGAGGAAAAAGATTATTTAGCTGCTAGTTCAAGATGGAAAACATTTTTCATCATAGCAATTTGCCATAAACGTGTAGCAATTTTGACACATCATTTTAAAACTCGATTTCTGGCCAAATGAAAACGAATTTCTAAAAAATAAAATGTGGATTTTTCTTAGAACAAGGTTAGTTATAGAACCCAAAAATGTTTTGCTCCAATTTGTAACCAATTGGGAGATATGTGGGGTTCTTTGGAGCCTTATTTGGCAAACTACATGAGAAAAAAACGACTTTTATTGGAGAGACAATTGCAGCCATTCAGTTTTCTCTTGAAAACAATATACCAAGAATCTATCTCCTTGATCTATCGATCCAGATGTTCCCCCTCCGTGCATGCATGTCCCGATACAAAGAATGGCTTCATGTTTTATAATCATGCTGGCTCACCAACAAATCTTTGATCCATTATATGGTAGAATTTGTATACAGTGATGTTGAATTAATTGCTTTCTGTAGCTGATGTTTTTCGTGTTTATAATAATGTATTAACTAGGCTTCCCCTTTCCCGTGTTTATAATAATAGATGTTTCAAATCAATAATTAAATTAAGTTAAGTCCATGACGTTTTAAAAGACATAATGATAACATTTTGAAATTTAAATTAGTTATGTGAAGTTTAATGCCATCAAATTTTAGATTCAAACATTGGAAAAATAAATTACCTCTTTGAAAAAATAATAAATTATCCTAAAATAAGTTTCTTCCATCATAATAGCAACATCCCATAGACAAATCTTATTCCATTAAACATCAACATTAAAACTAATGATTGAAAAATAAAGTCCGTAAACTCATAAACTTTATTGATAAGTGATATTTTATTTAATTGGCAGGTTAAGGAATGACTCCCAAATTGTGTGTTTGCATTATTGTAAACATGATTATATAACAAGAGAAGGTGTGACCTTTGGGATTCATATTTCAAGGTCTCTTATTCTCTTTCTTCAATTTCCCTAATTTACATATTTATAAATTTCTTGCCCAATCCCTAACAATTAAGTGTCTAACATTTCCTCCCTTAATCTAAAGGGGGTGTTTGTGAGTCCAAGGATCATTTTGAATCTTTCAAAAATTTCTCTTCTAAGTACTTTAGGAAAGATGTCTACAATTCGCTCATTTTTGGAACAATGTCGTAGATGAATAGTCTTGGCCTTAACATGATGTTAAATGAAATGATGCTTTGTGTTGGTATGTTCAGTTCGATCATGAAATTTGAGATTCTTGGCCAACTTAATTGCAAAAATATTTGTTTTTTATCATAAGGGGAATAGAGTTCACTTGTTTCTCCTGCAAGTTTTCAATAATTTTCTTGAGCCACACAATCTCCTTGGTTGCTTCTGTACTTTCCACATATTTTGCCTCTATTATGGAATATGTTGGAATTGATTGTTTGCGTGACTTCGAGGATACAACTCCTGATCCAATAATTCTAACATAACCCGAAGTAGACACTCCATTCTCCTTATCTTGATCAAAGTATGAAGTAGAATATCCAATCAAGTTGAAGTCACCCCCATGAATATTTGAGCCCAAAGTCTTGAGTTCCTTTGAAGTACTTTAGAGCTCTTTTCGTAATAGACCAATTCCCCTCACAAGGCTTCTGCATAAACCTAGAAAGAATTCCGACAACAGATGAAATGTCTAGTGTGGTAGTGGTGACGTAGATAAAACTTCATACAAGCTGTCTAATCTTAGTTGCATCCTCAAATCCATTTCTCTCTTTACATGTGAGCTTCAAATTTTGTTCCAATAGAGTGGACAAAGGATTGCATTTGTCCATGCCAAGTTTTTTAACCATTTTTCCAATGTACTTCATTTGAGAGAGGAATATATAACTTGGATTTCGGGTCACTTCAATGCCCAAGTAGTAGTGAAGGTGTCCTAAATATGTGATCTCAAATACTTTCTTCAACTTTTTCTTTATGGATGCAATATATTTTTTCATTGTTCATTGTTATCAACAAATCATATACATATACTACAATATAGACAAGCAAAGTTGCAACATCAAGATTAAAGTATTTAAAATTTAATTTCAGAACATGCTCAATCAATTTGTCATACCAGGCTTGCAGTGCTTGTTTTAGGCCATATACAAATTTGATGAGTTTGCATACTTTATGTTCTTGTCCCATCAGCCTTCTGGTTGAGACATGAAGACATTTTCATTCAAGTCTCCATTCAAGAAAGTAGTCTTCACATCCATGAAATTTCCATGCATTATGAGCTGCTATGGAAATGAGAGCTCATATGGTGACCCATTTTGTTGCGGGAAAAAGGTCCCTTTATAATCAACACCTTTTGTTTGTGCAAATTGTTTTGCCACAAACCTTGCTTTGTTCTTGTCAAGTGAGCCATACTTGTTCTTGTAGACCCACTTGTAGCCAATTGTTTTGGTTCTAAATGGAACCTCCAACAACTTCCATATTCTATTCTTTATGAGAGCATCATACTCCTTCTTCATTTCTTCTTTCTATTCATCATGAGAAGCAACTTCTTTAAAGGAAGTTGACTCAAAATTAGTAGACAAATTCAAGTCACAATCATATAAAACATTCATATCATTAATAGAGTCAAAATCATCTACATTACTTTTATTTTTTATGATATAACAAGGTGAACATTTTTAAGTTTTTTGATAAGCCATTCTGAGAGAGCTTTCTAAAATGGTTCAAGTTTCTCTTATTGATTGAAATGAGGTTGGATCAAAACTTAGCCGTTCTCATAATCAATGGAGGGATAATATAAAATACTCAAATTTTATGATACTGGTACGAAACACAAATACCCAATATAAACAATGTTTCAATCTCCGTACATAAATAAATAAGATTTTAAAGATCATGGGACTAAAAATAACCTATAAGAAAAGTAAATTTTCAATGGGGAAAAAGTTATAAATACATGTGCCCACTTTAATATTGATATCAAGTTCAAACAAGAGAATGTCACGACGTGGCAAGTCCCTGCCTACGACATTGAGTTTCTTTATGATCACTGAAATATGTTTAAGTTTGGTTTCTTGGTTGCATATTTGCGATGAATATAAATAGAGTAAATTTGTAAATAAAAATGTAAAATTCATTTCGAGTTTGTACAGTATCAAGCTGCAAGATGGCAGACTTGCGTTTCAAATGAAATCATATTTTGTCTTTGCTCATTCATTGTTATGTCTGTAATTGGTTACTTATCTGCATTGTGGAATGAATGGGAGAAACAAAATAAAGAGTTCTTTTCATCCTATAATTTGAAAAACACAAATGGTAAAAAAGAAGAGTATTGCAGCCAGGCAGCAACCCAACAGATGTTGGAAGAAGAAACCGCCCCATTACGCCATAAAGGACTCAGCCAAGATTCTTCTGATGCCCAGAACTGACATCTTCCCATTCAAAGATGATGGACTCTTCGATACTTCATGATCATATCTGCTATAGCTCTATGCTGTAAAAACTATATGGCTATTATCAAGCATCTGATCTATGTCTTGTTTATCTCTCAACTATTCTATTTATGTATATATTGTACTGCAAATATGGTAACGGACGGACCATTTTGGTTAAGTTGGGGTTGCACAACAAATTTGGTAACAGATAGACCATTTTGGCTATGTTGGGTTGTTATTTGAGTGGCTTTGGAGGTTTCGGCTATGTTGGGTTGTTACGCGAATTGTTGGCATAAAATGAGGGTCCATGAAATTACATGCAAATTTCACTGTTGCGAGTCTCGATAATTGTCCGGACTTCCATCCATATCTGGACACGCCCAGACTTTTTGCCATGGCAGTGCAAATCCTGAAACAACTATTGTCGTTGTGGTTTGATAAACTGTTGTTGTTGTGGTTTTGATAAAGACAGGGACCTGGTGCTCGAACACATCGAAACCCTGCAGTGATGAAATACTAGTTCACACATTCCAATACTATAAAGATACCAGGTGTCATCAAGGGCCATACGGATTACAATGGATGATGACTATCTAACTCTCTAGCAATAGAAGTCGCAAGCCACGGGGAGACAGCAACTGTTTCATCAAAGAAAATAATATTTGTTCCAAGTTGCTTTTGTCTCCTCTAGCGGTTGTTGAATCCTCTGTTCCTCCTCGCCTCAAAATGGGTTCTGAATTGAAACACCTTCCTTGTAAAAATGGAGCGTTAGATTTTACCTAGTTGCTCAGTAGTTTCTTTAGGACAAAGAGAGCCACAGCAACACTAGTCACTTGTATATGCTCCCACCTATTCTTCCAAATTATGGATCGTATCTATGGGAACAAGGCTATCTTTCTCTCTCCGGTGAAAGAAGAAGGGTAAGGCACTCGATGTTGGCACTCTATGCGTTGTTGATACAGGGCTGCTTCAACAGGATTAACAAAACCAACTACTGGTTCAAACGCACATCCCTCCTCCAAGGTTTGTAAAGTGCACGAGAGAAATCCTCAACTCCAGCTTCTTGGTAGACTTATCTATCTAACCTAGAAAAAAAAGGTTATACTTTGGAAATCCTTCAACTCCAGAGATCACAAAATAATTTCCAGTTTCTGTTGTTCCTGTAATGGTGTAACTACCTTTCCTCTAAGCAAGGGTCTGTAGTAGTTAAACTGTGTTATGATAGGAGCCTCAACAATCTAGCTCCTAAGCTAACAAGCTTATTCTCTTCTAAGCTTGTTGCTTGTAATAAGAGAAGGTCTTGCTTGCTTGTCTGCCGACCTGCTTGGGACAACTTCTTCGGTGATCAGAAGCAAAAAAAAAAAGGTCAACGAGCAAGGACAGTTTTGGTTTTGCCTGGGTGCCATGATATTCGTCTTGTCCATGAAGTAAAATGGACGTTGAGTTCTAGTTCATCCACAAACAGGAGTCTGCTTACTTAATCCCAGGTATTTCCCACCAATAAGTCCCTCTTACTATGGAGAAGTCCCACTGTCATTAACTGCTTTTTCAGGTTCACGCCCACCAGTTCCTGTTTGCGAAGCCAGTGCCTGTTTGAGAGATGCATCAACAACATGCAAGAAAATTTGTGTAGTCGCTTGTACGAAAGAGAAGAATATGAGGCCAATTTGGGCAGTGGCATGTAGAAGAGAGAGCTTAGGATCGTGGTGGTGGCAAACTCGTTAGGGGTGGCCAGACTCATTAGCGTCAATAATAATATTATAGCAAACAATTAATGTTAACCCTTTACCATTACTTGATTACTTAAAATTATGTAATTTTTTTATCACAATCTACTATATATCTTTAAGTTTGGTGTTTCTAGCCTTAGAGAAAGGAGAAAAGGCCTAATAAAGAAATTATTTTAAGTTTACAAGGTTAAAAATAGCCTATGAGCTAGATTGTTTCTTCATTTGCTTGATGTATTCGACCATTTTCCTGTGAAGCTTCACAATAAATGCTCCAAGCTTCTGGACAAACCCCTTGCTAAATAAATTATCCCAAGAGCTAGCTACCAGCGTATCTTCATAAAATGAAGGTCTCACATTCTAAAATGAAATGTTTTTATGTTTCCACTTTTCCGGAAGAACAAAAATGCATACTCTTTCCCCAACTTCTTTTTGCCTTTTCCAGGGCTCTGTTTCACAATGGAGTTGATGAGAATTAGTCCTTAATTAAGAAATAAGAATTTTGGCTCTCCAAGGGATATTGGCTTCTATGCGCCCTGTTTCACAACGGAGTTGATGAGAATTAGTCCTTAACTTAGAAATAAGAATTTTGGCTCTCCAAGGGATATTGGCCTCTATGTATGCTTTTAGTTGATGACTATAAGTGGGATTAAACACTTCAATATGATACTTTTTCTTTCTTCCTAGCTCCTTATTTCAAGTATGCTTGTGGAACTTATCCAAAACAAAATATTTTATTACTATGAGTGGGATTAAACACTTCAATATAGTACTTTTTTTTTCTTCCTACCTCCTTATCTCAAGTATGCTTGTGGAACTTATCCAAAACAAAATATTTTATTTATTTGTTGTTTATGGGATAGGTGTTCAAGCAAATACCCCATTTACTAAACCATTTGTTATTTTGTTGCATCAAGTTTTGTTTTGTTTTGTTTTTTTTGCACAATCTATCATTAAAGACAACTTTAGGCCATCTACCCTCTTCCATTTGCTCAATTTTTTTTAAATACCTTATGACTCGCACCATAGCAATTGCTTCAATAGGAGTAGCCCATGTTTCACTTAACAAGATAGCATAAGGAACTGCACTTTTAATCTTGAATTTGTTTGTAATCAAACACTTCTGAATTTCTCAATTTGTCTCCACTACATGTGGGATGTACTGTTGGCCCCTAATTCAAGATTTGATATTCACATTTGAATTAAAATTTTAGCTTTGATGCGTTGATTAGTGTGCAAGCACTGGTACCGAACACCCTACCCCGGTTACTATAGTCCCTTCCTGCCTTATAGAAGGGACTAAAAACATGCAACTTTCAGGATTTTGCAACGTAGAGCCTGCAAGTCGTGCATGATTGGTCGATAATGAGTGGTTACTATAGTCCCCGCCTGCCTTATGGCAAACAGGGGTTAAAATTGACGCCCGTTTACTCGTTTTTGGCCATTTTAACCGTAAAATACAGTTTACTGCAAAATAAACCCATCATTGTTAACTGGCTAATTATTTGTAAAAGTGTCAAAATGATGGGGAGGTAAGAAAATAAGTTTCAATTATATATACATATTTTATTTATATATTAATTTACTCCAGGCTAGCACACTCCATCTCTGTACTTCCACATTTAATCCATCAGATTTGATGTCAGGTGATATCTATTATTTCAGTTTGTCTGATTTTGATGTCAGGTGATTCTATTATTTTATCATTTTGGGTACAGCTCAGAGAAACCAATATTGAGCAGAATATTGATTTCTGATTATGGTATTGAACAAAAGCTAATAGATGCAGAGGAAGCTCTTCGACTCAAAAATTACATCGAAGCTCACAGAAAAGGAGGGAAGATGATTGTTGCAAGAAAAGTGGGCTTGATAGTCATGTCTACCATTCTCGATTCTCTGTTACTTGTGTCGTGCCTTGAAATTCCCTAAACGCTTTGGGAATTTTACAATATCCCTCATACAAAGTTATATACAATAATAAACAAAAATACAATCACTACAACATTCAGGGAAGAAGTAAGCATTTCTCTGAGTAAAGGCTTCTCCGGATTTGGGCTAATAACACGGTGTTCATGTATATCCAACCCTTTCTCTTGAGGCAGAAGCAATGCATGATGGGTGTTTGAGGCTTTGAAGATAAGCCCATTCGTAAATTTGTTTGTTAATTTATTTGGGCTAGCAAGAGTCTTGAATACTAAGGTGGGTTTGGTTGGAAAAGAACATTTTCAAGAAGGGGCTCTGCCAGGGACTTGAGGGAACAAAAAATTGGAATATGTCACTTCTCTTTTCCTCTGTGTGTTTTTAAGCCAATCCTGCAATACCATTTTCATTACGTTTCATTCAGAATACATCATCTTTATCTTAATCATCCTTAAAAAAAATAGACTAGGTTAATTGAGATCATAGTTGATAATGTCTCCAAGTTACTTCCAAGTCAAACTTTGCCACAAGTTAGCTAGACATTCCAAGTCTGAATCTACAAAATAGTTATTTTTTGTGAGTATTTTACTTACATCAAGTACAATAAAATTTTTCCAATGGGTGGTGGAGAACACATGTCCAACATTGATAATTTTCTGACCAATGCCAAAAAGGTGAATGCCAATTACAAAACAACACATTTAAATGCTTAAAATTTGCACTTTGAATGACATTTCTAAAAGATAAATTCTCAGAAGAAACCAACTTGAAACCACTTCTTTGTAAAAGAGCAATTTTTTTTTTTCATTATGGAAAAATTTAGAGTTTTTTTTTTTGTATTCAATGGAATTCCTTTATCAGCTAAAAACTTGTGTTAATGTGTATTAATTAAATAGAAATTAGTTGGTTTATTTGGAGATTAATTTTTATTTAATTTAAATTTCATATATAAAATATAGAAAATTTGAAAATAGAAATAAAGTATAAAGTTTCACTTGTTAAAAAAAATATCCAAACTCATCAAACCTTACAATAATTAGATAACAGAGTCATATGATCTTAACTCAATCATGTTCTATAAAATCTAGATAACATCCTATCATATATATTGAACAAATAATAATATCCAACATGTAAATTGGTCCAACTAAATTCAATTTAGTATTAAAATAAAAATTTAATAATATACAAATTGTCAATTAACTTTTTTTAGATAGTTGGGAGACATGATTGTTATACTTCCTGTATTGTAATGGTTTCCAACTTTGTTACATAGACTTGAACCCTAAACAATATTTTATTCTGGCCGACATAAAATATTATTTACATGAAAAATAAAATCCAACAATTATTCATTTCAATGAGACATATACAAAGAAATTGTGTCTTCCTCTAATGTATTGATATTTTTGTTTGTTGGCTTTCCCTTCACATATTCACATGACACTGATATAATGTATTTTGTGGATTATTGTAAAGGGTCAATCTCATAAATCCATATTGTATCTTTTTAATAACTTCTACCAATATAAAATATCTTCTCTCATTGTGTGGCTCATTTAGTTTTCCCAATATTGAGCTAGAACATGTCTGCTTAGAAGTGGGAAGTGGGAAGAGTTGCAGATTGCTTTGGATGATTATCTTCTACCTAATGTGAAAAACTAGAACTTTCAACTTGATGAGGAAGATTTGATCCTCGATTGCATAGCTTTCTTGAAAAAAAGGTAGATTGTATGACCTTATATCTTTAAATTGGAGAAAATTTGATAAAAACATATATCTCTAAAAATGGACATGGATAAAAACTATGAATTTGTTACATTAAATTGTTAGGGTTTTGCTTATCGGAGTTATGGAGTGTTTTTCTTATGATAATATGACAATCTATAACTCCATAAATATAAGTTTTGCTAAAATGGAGTTATGAGAATATGAATTGTCATTCCAGTACCAACCTATTTAGTTATCTAGTGTCATATTTAGAATATTTAATTAAAATGTTTCAAATTTTTTAAGATATTCTATATTATGTGACACACACTTTTAGTGGAAGTAAAATAGTAAACTCACTTGAGTTTTTTTTCTTTTACTTAATTTTTATCCCTATCATATATTATGAATTCGAACACATTGACTTGATTTTCACAAATTTTCTCTCACTGAAATTTTTGCAAAATTTATTTTTTAAAAGGTTAG
>APFE031310028.1:2385-41078 GCA_000404065.3 Pinus taeda
TTTAAGAGTTTTGACGCATTTTTGGTATTTTTGGGAATTTTACAGGTTTTGGCCATTTGACTGGTCTCACCCTGCACGCGACCATACATGGGGGCAACTCAGAACGGGGAAAACTTTGCATTTTTGGAATTTTCATGCAAAAATACACTTGCCTATGGATGGGTTTCAGATTTTATGAAGATTTGGGCTCCCAAAAGCTCAAAATACATGCAAATTTTGACTTTCTGCCCCTCTTTTGAGTTGCAGAAAGCTGCCTTGGGAGAAATGACTTTTGAGGGGTCAAATCAACTCCAAATTCAGAAATTCCAGTGGGGTTGGAAAGTCGACTCACAGGCCTTTCCAATGATCTAGCTTGCACCTGATTTGGACATAGTGAAGGCCCTCAAACAGAGCTGCCAATGCTTGCGACCAGTCAAAGTGAGGGGCACGACCACTCAGGGAAATTTGCCTGTTTTGACCAGTTCGGCCAGCAAAACACTGTTTTCACCTTGGTTGACTTTTGAGGCATGTAAATGATGGATTTTTGTGTAATTTTCATGGCACTTAGATACTTTTACTCTCCTTGACCACTTCTAGAATTTTCCTTGATGTAAATGGTAAATATTTAATGCATGGATAGGTTTCCTAAGTTTTAGAGGCAAGTTGTTTTGATTGCCTATTATCTAGTGATTAGTTTAGAATTAGTTGCAACAGCTCCTAGGAAGCTGAGCTCGACCCCTAGAGGTGGGAAAGGAGTTAGATCTTCTATATTATGCCTTCTCTTACTCATTTTCATGGTTGGACTCTTGAGGGAGAAGCTCTATTATATAATTTACTTGTATCTCTGCAATTTGAGGAAAAGGAAGGCCAGGGTTTTGCAGACATCATTGTGGATTCTTGTGGATTATTGTGCTGATGGTGTGTTTCCTACTTGTCTTTTTAAGTGTGTTTATGTGTTCCATCTCTTATTCTATTGCTGCTAATTAAACAAAAGAAGTGGTAAAGTTTGAATTCATGCATGCCATGCTCAGCTTTCAATTTTGTTTAATATTTATGTTTTCCACTGTCTAGAGAGGATTCAAATTCATTGTTTGCCCTCTTTAGCCTCTCTTCTTCTCTCCTTGACCATCTATCTCAGCTAAAGGCAACAGCATAAAATCCTACCTTGCCCCAAAGACCCACCTGCAAAAACTGAGCTCAATCCCCGCACCCTGAATTGCACTCCCTCCAATTGCCACCAAAAAAAACCCAAAAACTTTAAATCAACCCCCCTTATCAGTTTACTAGCCTAAAATCCTTGTTCCTAATTGGTAAACTCAATCCTATTGAATGATCTACCGAGTTTGACCGGAGAGAGCCTTCTCATACCCCGTAGGGCTAGCTATGAGGTGAAATGGTTTGATGTAGCTTTGAGGTTTGTCTATCTCAGCCTAGGTGAAATCTCAAACGCTAATAGAGTCCATGTGCCATGTCCGCTTTAGAGGTTCTCCAGCCGTGTCCAGCTCAACGAAGTGCTTTACTCTCGGCAATTGGAGCAGTTGATCCAACCAAATCTTTAGTGCTCACTTTTGACATGTTACATGTCAAAAAGCGACTCACTCATCACATGGCTTTCCAGATAAAGTCTACATACCAAAAGATTAATATTTTTCACACCGTTATTGATGAGGGAGCTTCCACGTGCATAATGTCGATGTCTTGTTGGAAGTCCATTGGATCTCCTTCGGTTGTTCCTTCACCTACCCTTCTAACTATGTTTGATGGGCATTCTCACAAGCCACATGGGATTATCATGGCCTTTCTTATATGTGTTGGAGGAAAGGTCGTCAATGTTGAAGTAGAGGTCATAGATGCTAACCTAGACTATAATCTCCACATAGGAGGGAATTGGGTATACGAGATGGATGCCTTCGTTTCGACTCTATTTCGTGTCATTTGCTTTCCTCATGAAGGGAAAATCATTAAGGTTGATCAATTGGATTATTGTCCAGCTGATCCTCAAGACACTTCTGACTCTACTGTCCCCTTAGTGGATAGCCCTCGCTCGCCTACGGAGAATCTAGGAGTTGGGATGTATTCTTCATTGATGGGTACCTTTGAGTTTCCCTCTCCTATCACTCGAATCAATGTTGTTTCATCATCCAAGGAGTCTCCTCGAGAAGGGTTCTTCTGAACTCATTATTTTTCGGACCCTTGGACCTTGCCTTCACCTATGACCACATTAGCTGAAGGACAGGTAAATGGAATGACATCGTCTATGTCTACGGCTGAGCTTAGATATCAGTCTATCGTTAACTCCACAGATGACCACTCTGCTCGTTCTTCTGAAGAGGAGTCTGAGGCTTATATGGCCCTGGCTTGGGCCTTTGATTCCACCACTGCCTTGGACTGCTTAGATACAGTTTTACCTTATGAAGAAGCAATCCTCGAAGTGATGATGGGTGTAGATCGACCTTGGGAAGACTTACACCATCGTTCATATTTCCTTCCTCCATTGCAGGAAGTGGAAGCTAGGTTCTCGAAGCTATTCGCTAGTGATGTTTGTAAGATATCGAATCCTTTGGATCTGGAAACTTTCATGCCAAAGGTAATATGTCGGTGATCTCAGAAACGATATCTATAAACATCTCTAGGGACCCTAACATGATTGAGAATATCTTCATCGAAATTGAATGTTCCCCTGAAGAAGTGCAAATTTACACCGACCTTTTCAAGGAATTTCGAGATGTATTTGCTTGGTCTTATGAGGAAATGCCTGGCATTGATCCTTCTATAGTTCAGCATGAGATCAAGACGTATGAAAATGCTAAGCCGATTCATCGAAGACTTTGACAGGTTAATCCTAGGAAAGTGGCACCCATTAAAGCCGAAGTAGAGAAGCTGCTCAAGGTGGGTTTTACATACCTTGTTCCTCTTACCGATTGGGTTTCTAATCCAGTCCCAGTAGATAAAAATCAAGGAACAATCCGAGTATGCATCGACTTTAGGGACTTAAACAAAGCTTGTCCAAAAGATAATTACCCCATGCCATTCATTGATCAGATTATTGATGAGTGTGCGGGTAATGAGATTTTTTCCTTCATGGACGGTTTTTCTAGTTATAATCAAATTTCTATCCGTCCTAAAGATCAACATAAGATGACTTTTATATGTCCCTAGGGTACCTTTGCATACAGAAAGATGTCGTTTGGTCTCAAAAATGCTGGATCCACTTTCCAGTGGGCCATGTCATATGCTTTCCATGACATCAAACATATCATTGAAGCATACTTGGATGATCTCGCTGCTCGTTCTCAAAAATGAACTGATCATCCCAGTCACCTTCGAATGGTTTTTGAACGATGTCATTTTTATAAAATCTGGTTGAATCTGAACAAGTGTGTTTTTTCGGTTACGTCTGGTCGGTTGTTAGGGTTCATCGTGTCAAATGAAGGGATTAGAGTTGATCCCTTCAAGGTAGAGGCGATAGTCAAGTTTCCTTCCCCGTCCTCCATTCAACAACTTCAAAGTCTTCAAGGCAAGGCTAATTTCTTAAGACGGTTTATAGCGAACTATTCCGAGATTACTAAAGGGTTTATGCATTTGCTCCGCAAAGGGGTTCCATTCGTGTGGGAAAACTTTGTGCAACAATCGTTTGATGCTTTGAAAAAGGCATTAGTCTCTGCCCCACTTTTGAGTCCACCGAATTATGGTAGGGACTTCCTTTTATATCTCGCTACCGCAGAATCAACCATTGGTATGGTTCTCGTTTAGGAAGATGATGCTCTCACAGAGCATGTGATTTATTACTTGAGCCAAGGCATGATAGGTCCTAAACTTTGTTATTCTCTGGTTGAGAAGTTGGTCTTGGCAGTTGTCCACGGTATCCAGCGGCTCCGTCATTATATTCTGCTACGCAAAACTTTTGTCTTAGAAGCAGTCAATCCATTTCATTTTGTCCTTAGTAGGAAAGTGATTGGGGGAAAATATAATCGATGGATTGTCATTCTACAAGAATTTGATCTCGAGTTCTTGTCCGCCAAGTCCAAGAAATCTATGGTTTTTTTCGAGCTAATTTCTGAGCTTCCTTGTGGAGAGGATACTGTTTACGTGGAAATTTTTCCCGATGAACATTTATTCATCATCTCTTCAGTCGACCCTTGGTATGGAGATATCATTGTTTATCTCCAGACTTCGAAGTTTCCCTCTACTTTCGCTAAGGATGAACGTCGTAAATTACGTCACCTCACTAAAAATTACGTCATCATTGGTGATACATTATATCGTTAGGGGGTTGATTCAATCCTTCAGCGCTGTTTAACCTTAGAGGAGGAAGAGTCTGTGCTAAATGATTTCCACAGCAGAGCTTGTGGTGGTCATCTATCAGGGCTTGCTACAGCTCAGTGTATCTTGCGTGCCGGCTATTTTTGGCTTTCGCTCTTCAAAGATTGTGTTGAAGCAGTCAAACGTTGTCACTCGTGCCAAGTTTATACACGGAAGATGCGTGCACATCCAGCTCCTCTTTTTCCCATTGTCTCTATCAATCCATTTACTAGTGGGGTATTGATTTTACGACTTGTCATCTGCCTTTAGCAGCGAATCACAAGTATATTATCGTGGTCGTAGACTACTTCACGAAGTGGGCTGAGGCCATGCCCACTTATAAAAACGATAGTGAGACAGCGGCTTTGTTCCTTTTTAATCAGATTATCTCAAGGTTCGGTATCCCAAGAGAGATTGTCACTGACCATGGCAGTCATTTCCAGAATCAACTAATGTCCGTTGGCTCTCAAACTAGGTTTTCGACAGGAACATTCGTCTACTTAAATCCTCAGGCCAATGGATAGGTCAAGGCAGTAAAAAGACTCTTAAGATGATCCTGCAAAGGAAAATTGATAAACATAGATCCAATTGGAATCTTATGTTGTATCTGGCTCTATGGGCATACTGAACCTCCGTCAAGACTGCTATAGGTTTTACACCTTTTCAGTTAGTTTATGGGTTGGAATCTATTTTTCCCGTCAAATGTGAAATTCCATCTCTTAAGTTAGCAATTGAGCTCCTTCCAAAGACCTCTCATATCGAAGAGTGCCTCCTTCACTTGGAGCATCTCGATGGGCAGCGTCAAGATGCAGCCACAGTAAATGAGGCTCATAAGAAAAGGGTTAAAACCCAGTATGATAAAGTTGTCCATCCTCGTGTCTTTCCTGAAGGTGACCTAGTCTTGGTCTATGACCAAGATAAGGACACCTTGGGGGTAGGAAAATTAAAACCTATGTGGTATGGTCCCTTCATAATTAAATGAGTTTTAACAAAAGGGTCATATGAGTTAATCAATTTTGAAGGAAACAAATTGGCGGAACCCCGAAACGGACTCTACCTTAAGAAGTACTTTGCTTAAGTAGCAGCTAGGCAATGACTTCTTTGTACATTATGTATATTTGTACATATTTTGTCGCGAGTTTGTGATATCAACACTTTTTGGTCTGCTTTGGAAGGTGTTGATGGATGACTTGGTCTATTTTGGATTCACCGATGGTGCTAGTCGGCACACTCGAAATCTCGCTTCCGTAGCTTGGGTACTGTATTATCCAACTGGTCAATTGATGGTATCAAGGGGAGTATGCATCGGTCCTGCTTCAAACAATATGGTTGAGTATATTTCCATCATTAATTTGCTATCTGAGGCAATTTCTCACGAAATCAACTCGTTGGTAGCTTATCTTGATTCGCAATTGATAGTGTCACAATTAAATAACATTTATCGGGTAAGGGATCAACGTTTATATCGCCAATATTTAAGGGTGAGGTTGTTGCAAAGATCATTTACTTATATTAATTATTTGCATATTCCAAGATCTCATAATTGGTTAGTTGATTCTATCGCTAATCAAGCATTAGACTGGCACATCAATCATTCATCACAATAAATTAAGCCATCAAAAAATTTAAATTGTATAATTATATAATATCATAAAGTGTCTTGAGTGTACATAAGTCTGTTAAAAAATATACAAAATTGGGACTCAAATGCCCATAATCATGTCCACTATGTCTAATTCCCAGGCTCAGGATAAGTGGCTAAGTAGGCAACTACTGGATTGGCTACACGCCTAAAAGTGCAGACCCAATCACGTGGCATGCCAACCACATGATGCTGTATCTCTATAGGAAGGTCCTCTACCGCCGCCATCGGCACTCCGTGGGTCAGCCTCACCAAATGCCGTTGAACTATGTGTAGAGTTTGTTCCGTGGCTACAACCACCTCTTCGGCCGCTTGGCCGTGACGCTTGTGTCGTGGGAACTCATCTGGTCGTACAGGCCCAATATCTGGAACATGATCATTATATTAGTCCTTTGAATCTTATCAAAAACATTTTCATAGTTCATTATTATATTTGAAAAATAAAATAAAAAAAATTCATAAAATAAAAAATCACTTACCAATGTCGCCCCATGCTGCGGTTGGTGGTAATGCTAGATCGGGATCTCCTCAGAAATCCAACCCGACATAGGGGTAGTCATCAATGGCAATGATCTGCTGATCCCACCAGGAAAAGAAGTCATCGTCGAAAGCAATCCGTGGGACCTCCCCACCTCCCAGATGTTCCATCATGTCAGCCCAACTGCCCATTCGAGGATCTCATGGGGCGCTAATTGAAACTGGTACTCTGGGACAAAGTGGAGGGACTCTCTCGAAGAAGAAAGAGCACAAAATAGTCCCATAATCGAAGTTTTTGGTCTGTCCTCTCTTGATAGAAGTGAGTTGGATTTTCATGCTAGCCAGAAGAGGAGTAGACCAATCAAACATAGTGGTGAGACAGTCAACTGCCATGCTCATGTTTAGCCATGATGCCCCAGGCAATATATCTATACGTAGTCCTCGATCGAGAGACTACTCTGTGTTCTCCCCCGGGAATGTACTACCTATCCCCTTTGGGAAAGGCCTGTAATGAAATAAACATCTTCCACTTCTATCTTGAGTGGCATCTAGTCGGTCATAAAAGCATCCTCTTCAATGTTCCAGTAATCAAGAAGCATCTTGAGCAGACATCTGTTTGCTTTCATATTTGGTAATTTGAAGAACTTAAGAAAACCGCATCCTCGTAATGCATCCAAAGCCTCTGGACTATTCATAATGTCTTCATCTACTGCAGTATGCTCTCTTTCTCACCAGGTGATTGTCATCCTAAATGAAAAATAAATTTGAACCATTAGGTTTTATGTTTCAAATGTCCGCGGCATATACGCGGGTCACTTTTACACACAGTCGCGTGTAGGGTCCGTGTGTACGTGTGTTGCATATTACCAACCCGCGTATATGTCACGGAGAAAATTTTGGCAAGAAATTCAACGGTAAAACATTAATCAAAACTTCGAAAATTAATCAAAATCAATTACAAGATAAGAATGAGAGTTACGTGGAGACTTTGGAAGAATTTGAACGGTTTAATTTGGCATATGGGAAGTTAGCTCCTTTTGCTCCAATTGTTTTCTCTCAAACTCAAATGGTGAAAATGGTGAGTCCAAAAACCTTTTTATAAGCTTTGAAAATGTCAAATTTTTTCAAAACTTGATTTTGTTTGGTCTCATGTAACTTTTAACTTGGGAGCTTGGAATGTCAAGATGGTTTGATTTTCAGGACATTTTCGATGTTTTCAACAGTTTCGAGACGGTTCCATGACTACTGACCTGTCATGGCAGGTTTCGTTTTCTCACTAGAATATAGGTTAGGGAAGCCATTTTTTCCGTTGCGTCATGCATACTAGCCTCCATCTGTCGATACACTTGCCATAGGGTTGATCCCATCGTGTTATGGTTCGCAAACCATCTTCACTTGCCGATTCTTTAAATCATGACACGATGGTAGAGCCATCCTTTACATGGGCATCCTAGTTAGCACCTCACTCACACTTGTTGCCCATGCTACTCCGATTTGAGTAGGCTCGGGAGTCCTCCGTAGTCCCGCCATGACTTATACGATGAAGACTCATTCCTCTTTGCTTCTTCGTTTTGTTCTGGCCTTATACCCTAGAGGCTCGTTTGTGTTGTGTTGTACTACTGCATTGCATTTGACCATCTGCACCATTTGGCCTTCAGTCGGCTTCACTTGGACTCGTGTTTAAGCTAACTTTTGACCATGACGACTGCAAAATCAAACTTTCATACCTTTGACCTCTGCAGCTTGACACACCTTGACCCATGGAAGGAACACACCTTTGAGTGTCTCTGGCTAGTTTTCGCCTCCCTACATTGAGCATAGGAATGTTCCAATCCTAGGAACTAGATCATCTGCTTCGCTGACACTCATTCTTTCCACTGTACTATAGAATTCTTTTATTCTTTTTCCAGCTTTAAAGAAAAAGACCAAAAAAATTATATATTCCAAAAAATAGCGGGAACGGGACAATCTTTCCATTTATTGTTGGCAGCTAGAGTTAGTCGTGTCGCCCTTGAACAAAGCACTCGAAACAAAGTCTCCTCCACTTGGGTGGGATTTAGTTTGACTTAGGTATGCCTTAACCTTGTTATTGAGTCACTTCTCCCCCGATTTATTATATCTTCCAATCATATGGAGGGTACGTTTGTGCCTCCTACGCAACAAGCTTATACAGAGTCATCATATGCTACCACATAGTCACATTGAGTTGTGCTTTTGCTCAAGGGAAGTTAGCCTGAGTCGGCCTCTCTGCGGTGTCTCTTGACTTCTTTTTCAGTCGGCCATCCCTGGTTGTCAGTGTTATGTCTATCATCACATCAGTTATATTGGTCCTTTACTCGTGCTTGTTTGAGAAGGTCTCCATTGACTTCTTGCTGGCGGGTCTTGTCCTTATCGATGATGATATCTTGCTCTGAGGACAGGCCTAGAGTTGCACCCTAGGCCTATTTTCATTATTGATAGGTCACCTTGTGCTCAACATCAATCATTATCATGGGTCTTTGACTGAGTGGTTTCCCTTGTGTTTGACATCAACTTTTATTATCACACATTGGGATTTGTGTAGTACCTTGGTTTCCATTTGACCCTATTAGTGGATACCTTGCCTCTGTGTCAGCTTTCATTATTGGTTGGTTCAGAGGGTTTCTACCATGCTCTAGCCATGTCTTGTGTACGTCAAAAATGTACTTCAGTTGGGTTACTACATATTTTTCATCTAATTCCTTCCACATTATTCGCCTACGGGTTACACTCGCACTAGATTGATGGAGGATGCCTTAATTCCTTCCTTCTAGCAGATCTTTCCCTATCGACTTCAACTCATTGCTCTGGGGCAAAGATATAGAGTTCATTTGGCGGTACCTTGGGGTTTGCAATCATTAGTGGCAGATCCTTCGCTATCAACAGTGGGAAACTATCATTGTCTCCTGATCGATAGATTCTTACAGGTGTTCGACTCCAACTCATCTATTCACACTTGTTGGATTGTACTGGGTACCTTGACGCTCGTTATCATTATCAGTGAGTAGTCTCGCATTTGTTAACAGTATACATCAATGACCAGTAATCAAATGATTTATCAAATGGTCGACTTCAGATCATTTATTCCCATGCTGTAGAAATGTACCACGATGGTTAGTGAAGACCTCAGGTCGTATTAGCATTCGTTGGTTCACTTGGCAGTTGCTCCTGTTGCTGCTAGTAGATACCACTTCACCTTATGTATTGCAGTCATTCATGGAGACATTTTATATGCTGGCACCTGAGTTTGTAGTGTAGTACCATCTTATTCCATCATGTTCAGTTGGTACTTTTTGGGATCAGTCTTTGATATCAGTGATCCATTTCATCTTTCAGCAACATTGACATTTTTTTATGTGACATTCAGACATGTACTTGTTCGATCATGATCATATGATCCATTATGTATTTTCCAGTCATTTATACTTGTATACTTGGTGGATCCGCTTGTACTTGATATGTAGACATGCTTTATTTTCTCTAAGCATGGATATGCCCACCTTAGACAATGTTTCTTTCTGATCTCCCTTTATAGCTTGGCAGGTTGAATTTTGGTGCAGTCCTTCTCAATTTTCGACAGATTTCCTTTCCATGAACTTGCTTAATACATTTCGGCCATCATGTACCCCTTCTGACCTCATATATTAGGGGGCATCTTTTATAGCTCCAAATCTCACTCTTGAGGTTTGTGATGCTGCACTCATGGCCTAGGGCAACCCCTCCTTCTAGACCTGGTCCTAAATTTAAAAAAACAATGTTTTTTCCCTATATGCAACATTGCCCTGAGCTAAACGCGTGTATACGCGTGTCTATGTATACCCAACCTGTGTATATGTATAAAAACAATTAAAAAAAATAAATCTCCTTAATTTTGGGCGGAGATCATGGGTTTTACCTGTTGATTACTTATTAGTTCCCGTGGCCCAACTATTCCCAATGAATTCCCAACTAAAAAACTACTTTGGGAGAAGTATAAAAAGGCTTCTATGGGAAGGCCAAGGGGAGGAGAGAAGAGAGAGAAAGATTGCTATGCTAAGATTTCCCTGACCAAGTCTGAAGATCCTTGTGCCTCCTGCACTTCCCCCATTCTACAGGAAACCCTTGTTTCCTTGTGTGTGTTGATGATTTCATACTACTTAAGAGATCATGGAGTAAGTCATGGAAAGAGTTTGTTAAAGGCTTGAGACTGGACGAATCCAGCAGACGGTTCCGCTTGGAGCTTGCGAAAGGATGACTCAGGTGAAATTGTTCCTTTTCTGTACTTTGTTTGTCTATAATAAAAGAAACACATGTCTTTGTTCCTGATATAGATCTTCTTCATGTTATGATATTCATATTATGATTCATATGTGGATGGTTTTTTAATTGCATAACTAACTACCTTATAATATGAAGATGGTTTCTTTATGATGTTTAGTCCATATACTGTTGTACTTTCTTGAATTGATTGTTTTGCAGGTCAAAGGAGCAAAGGAACTCCAAGAAGGGTTTGGACCCTGGAAGGCTCTTCTCAAACGTAGGACCTCAGGTACGCCTCCTATCGTAGAGTTTGCTTATAGTAGCATTATGATTGCATGGAATGTGTGTTTCTTTGCATAGGTATCCTTCAGTCTGCTAGGGTATTCACCCAAGACCCTAGTGGAGTTTATCCCACAACAACAACTATTTCCTTCCCCATAAGTAATTCTTCCATTTACGACAGCCTTCCACAATTGAATACATTTCTTTGTCATAGGTGGGGTACTTTTGGAATATGTCTGAAAGTGTCTCACTGTGGTAAGCCACTGGATGCCCATGCTCATAAAAAGATAGAAACGATAGATCAACAAATTATCAAACCATCTCACAAAAATATAGAAAAGTAGATCAGTGATTTAGAAATCAGCCTCTTCAATGGGGAAACCTTCTTTACATTACACAAATGAATGATTATTGGATGATACAAATGACAAAACCTCCTTTCTATACATAGGAGTCTAAGGAGTCCCAATATAATTAGAGCCTACATAACAATAATATTATAGGGGCACAACAATAACAATAGTGGGCTTCTATGGGGCATAATTGTAACAACATGGGCACTATATGTGCACAATAATATAATAAGGGGGTTGCACTAATAACAATAAGGGTTGACACTAATAAAAATAAGGGGTTACACTAGCAGTATAGGGACCTAACATGCCCCTCTCCTTCAAAAATTATTTTCCTCACTGCTTGAGTAGTTTTGGATGGCTCTGTATAAAAATTTGATCCTCCCACATGGAATCTTCAATGGGTAAGTTCGTCGACTTGCTGAGACACTATAAAATTGATCGATTTTGTAGTTGTCGGGTTCTTGTTTCCATGACTACTTCAAGTTCCAATATGATTTTTCCTTCCTCATCAAGTTCCAAAAATATTGTTTGAGCTGGGATCTTGTTAGCTATAACATTCTTTAAGCATGAAACTTGGAAAACTAGGGGCATTCGGGAAGATGCATAAAGCTCCAACTTGTATGCCATAGTACCAATATTTTACAACACCTTGTAAGGACCATAGTACTTTGGTGATAATTTATTATCCTTCTTAGCTTGCTTGAGGGGCATTTGTTTGTATGGTTTTATTGGTAAAAATACCCAATCGCCTATATAAAAAATTCTTTCACTGTGATGTTGATCTAATTGTTGTTTCATTCTATTCTGCACCAAAGTGGGGTTATCCTTTAGAAGTTGGAGAACTTGTTGTTGACGATTGATGCGATATTTCACTTCTTGAACCTTTTTCTTGTTGATATGTCCTTTTATCTTAAGAGTTTGAGGAGTAGTAATTCCCACCAATGCATTACAAGATATGGTAAGATTCATTTCTTGATGCTCGATGTGGTCTCTCACTTCTTGAACCTCTTTCTTCTTGATATGTCCTTCTATCTTGAGTGTTTGAGGAGTGGTAATTATTTCCAATGATTTACAAGATCTGTCAGATTCATTTCTTCTTTCTCTCAAGTTGTTTCGTGGTTTATATCCTCTTCTTTTGACATTTCTTGATCCTTTTCTTCCTCCTCTTCACAATCTATGTAAAATAATTTCTTCTTAGCACACTTATGACCTTTAGTGTATTTGTTATGACAACTGTAACAAAGCCCTTTTTCTCTTTTTTATTCCAATTTTTATGGTGTAAACCTTGTAGGTTGTGGAAGCCTAGGAGAAAAAACACTTCCATATTTATAGTTGTGAATGGTAGGATTCCTTGTTTCCATAATTCCGCTTTCAATTTTCACTACCAACCTGAATGCCTTCTCCAATGAATCAGGTTCCCAAAGATGAACCTCATGTTAAATATCCTTTAAAGTCCTTATGAAGACATCAATCCTTTTCTTCTCTGGAATATCATTTACCCTTATATTCAATTTTTGGAAGTCCTCAATTTTCTCTGCCATTGAACCATTTTGTTTGATATTTATCAATTGGCCAAAGAAGGGGTTTCTCTTTGTATCCTCATAATGTGATATCATTTCCTTTGTGAAAATTGACCAAGTGGCAAGTATTTTACTAGAACAAAGTCCTTTATACTATAAAATTGATTTGATTCTAAATATAAAGATGTAATATGTACCTTTTTTAACAGTTGTAGACCATGTTGATCAAAATATTGCTCCATCTGTAGTATCCAGTTTACCAGATCCTTGCCATTAAACTTTCTCATATCGCTTTTTCTTGATTTTAGGATATTTATATTGAAACAACTATAACTTTGTAATTTTGGATCTCCCACTTCTAAAACAGTGTCGTATGGTAGCTCTCTGAGTCTTCTTTCTAACCCCATGAGTCTGATCAATATTAGATTCTTCAAGAAATAGTTATGCAAAATCTCCTACGATGACCTGATTATAGACTGGTTTAATAGAGCGAACTTGTACGAAGTTCCACATGTCAATGTTTCAACCTTCGGACTTGAAAGCAATAAATAGAAAAGTATAGTCCATCCTCCTTCTATAACATCTTACGAAATTGCAATATGATGCTCAGAGAGAAATTTATGACAATTTTCCGAAGGTCAGTTGTTTGGGATGTAATTCAGGAGCTTGTAGAAACCCTAAAAGTCTTGGACCATATCTCCAAAAATATAGCGAACCAAGATCTGAAATTAGGCCCTATGCTTCACAAAGATTGATTCTCAAATGGGTTTTAATTTCAAAGTCTGAACGTTCATAGAAAACAAATTATATCAAAACTTCCATGATGACATGTTTGAGATGGAATTCTAGAGCTTGCAAAAACCCAAATTCCTGAGACCAAATCTCCGAAGACATAGAGTGACAAGATATAAAATTTGGACCCGAAGTTCAATGAGATTTCAGCTTTCTTTTAGCTTCTAAATCGTTGCATAAAAAAATGTATAGAAAAAATGCCATAATGACCTATTTGGATCAGTGAAACCCTAGAATCCAAAGCTCTAATACCAACTATTATGAAACTAGCTCACAAAAATATAGAAGAGGTAAATCAACAACTTAGAAATCATCCTCTTCAAGGGGGAACCTCCTATACATTACACAAATTAAAAATTCTTGGATGATACAAATGACAAGACCTCCTTTCTATATATAGGAGTCTAAGCGGTCTCAATACAATCAAATCCGACATAAAAATATATTGTATAGGCACAACAATAATAATAGTGGGCTTCTATGGGGCATAATAATAACAACATGGTGACCACATGGGCACAATAATACAATAAGGGGTTGCATTAATAACAATAATTGGTTACACTAATAAAAATAAGGGGTTACACTAGTAGTATAGGGAACTAACATGATCAATGACATTATTGGTGGTGCCCTTCTTATACTTAATGTTCAGGTGGAACTGTTGCAGGTAGGTGGACCATTTATGATGGTGATTGTTCTACAACTTCCCTTGTGTCTGTATGAACTGTAGAGGTTAATGGTCTATGTGGATGAATGTTTCCTTCCCCATAATGTAATTCTTCTATTGACGGCAGGCCTGCACAATGGAATACATTTCTTTGTCATAAGTGGGGTACTTTCGGATTGTATCTAAAAGTGTCTCACTGTGGTAAGCCACTATATGCCCATGTTGAGTATGAATCAGAACAATAGCATAATCGGAGGCATCTGTCTCAATCTCAAATGGTTGTTGTGGGTCTAGTAATGTGAGCATTGGTGCAGAACAGAGGTGATTCTTCAACTCGGAGAACACTTATTGTTGGGTTTCAGACCAAAAAAAAAATTCCTTTTGCTTCGCCCTTGGTGACTTGACTTAAAGGCCAAGTGATATGAGAGAACCCCAACATGAACCTATAGTAAAATTTAGGAAGACCCAAAAAGTTGCGGACCTATGTTAGAGTGATTGGGGCTGACCAATCCCGAATGACTTATATCTTGGATGGGTCCATACGTACACCTTGTTCATCAATTATGTACCCAGATATTGAACCTGGGTCATGTTAAAGGTGCATTTCTCCAAGTTAGCAGATAGCTTGTGTTGTCACAGGGTTTGAAGGACCTGTTGAATATGGTGGAGGTGCTCATCCCACTCTAGATGACGATCAAGATGTCATCTAAATACACCACCATGAATGCATTGGTGAAGGGTCGGAAGATGTTGTCCTTTAGTCTCATGAAGGTTGCAGGGACATTTGTCAATCCAAATGACATGACCAACCATTTGAAAAGGCCCTCCTTGGATTTGAAGGCATTGGTCCACACATCATAATGTTTTATAGGAACCTGGTTATAACACGACTTCAAGTCAATATTGATGAAATATTTGGCCCCTTGAGCTCGTCAAGAAGGTTATCAATCTGTAGGATTGGGTATCTATTATAGGCAATAATCTTATTCAAGGCTTGATAGTCAATACATAGCCTCCCACAATGTGATGAGCTTGGCCTTATGTGCCTTTTCTGCAATAGTTCCTGAATCTGCCTCTTGATCTCATCATTCTTTAGAACAAAGCATCAATAGATTATCCTATTGGGCAGTGGCGTGCCTAGGGTTAGATCAATGGAGTGCTTGACCTAACAATGCAGAGATACCCCTGTAGGTGAGATGAAAATATCTGTGTATTCCTCCATAATCTTGTCCATATGTTGTTGTTGTATAGAGGAGCCTTTCCTGGAAGTCGTGGCCACAACCTTCTTCTTGCCCTGAGGGCGAATAATAACAAAAACAAATTTCCTGGTCTAGGAAATGTTCTTACTGCATTTATTTGCAGTGATAAAAGAGATGGCAGTAGGCAGGGATACCTCCAATATCTTGTACAACTTGTTGGCCAAGGTAATAATCATAGAGTGAGGTCTACACTCATATATAGCATGTTGCTTCCACAATTATGTGCGTCCTAACAATACATCACAAACTTCAAGAGGAGCAACATCACGTAGTACCTCATCCATGAAGGGCTTGATGTTGTAGGGAAGGTGATACTACTAGGTTACTTGAAGATCACATCCTTGGTGAAGCCGCACAATGGCGTATGATTGTAGATGTGTTGTAGTCTTTAGGCCCAACCGCTTCAAAGTTTCCGCTGAAATGAGGTTATCATGGCTCCCACTGTCAAAAATGAACTGCAGTGGAGAACCCTTCACCCACATATGTGAGTGAAAGAGGCATTCCCCCTCCTTTGGATCTTCAAGCTCAATCTTCTTGATCTTGGTAGTGGCTACAATGGAATTGGGCTCTGCATCAATGATCTACTTCCCTTTGTCAATTATCTTATTAGGTTTCGATTCAGAGTTGGAAAATGGGTCTGATTCAAAAGCCTTCAGCTCATCGACTAGTGACTGGTTGGACTGAAACTCATTTTATTGTGAGTGGAGCTCTTATGGAACTCACACCATTTTCCTGTGTCCTTATTTTTCTTCGTTATGTTGTTGCTTGTGGCTTTGATGGGTTGTCCTGGGTAGCCCCGCCTTGCTTGGTCCTTTGTTCTATCATTGGGGCACCTTTTCCTTGCTTTGGATTTGCAAATCCAAAGTCTTGCTTCTTCTGTTTAAAATTTTGCTCAATCTTGACAATCTACTGGTATGTCATATTGAGCGAGGAAACGTCCAGGAACTCCATCTTGTCCTGGATGTACTTGTGTAGATAGTCATTGTACTCCCTCTCATAGCATGGTCCACTTTATGTATTTATCTTCATAGCTCCTAACAAGGTAATATTGTTCCTCGATGGCGTCTTTGAAAGAATCCCAAGTGGGTGTGGCTGAAAGCAACGAGGGTTCACTCTCGTCATTTAGTTCGCAATAGGTTTCCCACTAGTCCTTGACATGTGGGGCAACTTTGAGAAGTGCAAAAGTAATATTTTCCTAATTGGAAAAGTCATGATCTGAAAAATATGCTTCCAACATATGTAATCATTTATCTGTGGTGTCCGCATCTATCGGTCCTTCAAATATGGGAATATTGAAATTAACTTATACATTAAAAGGAGTGGCGCCTCCACAATGGATGTTGGATGAAGATGCATCACCTATGAGTAGACGTTGAAGGATCTGGGTAAAGTTATCCATCATCGTGTCCCTATGTCGCTCGAGTGCTTCCTTGAGCAACATTTTAAAAGGATCTCTTGTCCCCTCATATTTCTTTTATTTCTCCATGGGAGGTCGTCGGGTTTTGCAAGGCTAACCTTGTAATAGTTCAACTAGATCAAGCCCTAACTCCTTATGCCCTCATCGCATTGGGGACATGCAAAGAAAAATAGAGAAAGAGAATACCACTCTGGACCATTGATCCGAACTTAAACAGGAATGCAACAAGTTACAGGTATAATCATAAATTTCGAGATGTAGCAGAAAAAAAATTTCATTTCATTAATAATAAAATACTGAACTATGCTTACGAACAAATTCTAAATAAAATAGATCAGGCGATGGTAACTTATCTCTGAGTAGAGACGTGGTGGCTACATGCCTCTAAACTGTGTTACAATGAGGCTGAAAGGCCTCTTTATTATTGAGAAACAATTGGAAACCCTAAACATAAAAAAACCTAGCCCTAGGAGATGAAGCGCCAAAATTGTGGGCCCTGTTTGGGTAAATTGGTACATCAACTTCTCGTGGTCGCAACTTTGGCATACGATCTCTATTTTGCTATCATAATACCTCGTTTCAAAGATCTCAAAGAGAAGGCTAAAAATAGATCAAGGAGTTGGTTTGGAACATTTGCAATCTCTCTATTTTCCCTAAAACATCATTCAGGGTCTGAAAATAGCTCTAATAGTCTAGGACCCAAAAAAGTAAAAGAGACAGTGTTGGCGGTCCAAGTGGAATAGGCAGGTGGCTACCAATATCCACCTAAATCACTGCTCAATGTCATAGTTTATTCACCTATACGTGAGACAATCTAGTTAATGATGTATGCACATGGGAAGACGAGGTACCTCCCTACAACCTTGTATAACGATAACTATCGGATACTAAGACAAACATGTTGGTCATCCAAATATGCCTCAAAGTCCTTTGACAAAGTGTCTTTGATTTGTTTCCATGTCATTTTTGTTGCCTTCTCAATAAATAGTTGAGTTTCTGCATACATTGGTAAATCAAATGATGTACACTCAACTACTTCCCTAGTACTTCTCTCAGTGGTTTCCTTTGATGCAGCTCTCTTAGATGCCACGTTAAATGTGACTGCTAAATATATTCTCAACAACTGATGTACCTATGGAACAAAGAGGACAGTCATGGCAAGAAAATTTGATTTTAAAAGAAAAACAACTTCAAGGAAAGTTCAAACAGCAAGCAGGGCAGTAGATGTGAGGGATTGCATAGTTTTTCTTAACAAGGTTGACAACCTGACTATGGGAACTTTGCACTGCATAGCCCCAACAACCAAGGTGGAAGCTTGATGACTAGAACTATGTAATGTGTAGTTCAACCTAGGGAATGACCTGTGAGATACGGCCCATTGAGCAGTCTGAATGGCCAGGCTAGGAGGTTAGCTCCTGTAACTACACAGTGTGTAGTTGGTGCCATCTTAGGTTATTCTCTATGCAATTCCAGAGGCTAAGCTAATGGCCTTAGCCTCTAGGTTTCATAGTGCAAGATGTGCAATGTGAGATCGGGGCAAGGGAAACCCATATTTTGCTGAGGGAAGTGTGAAAAAATAGGAGATCTAAGAGATAATGTGATTCTAGATGCAAATATGACTAAATGTAGATGCATGCATGTGAAGCAAGTGTATAAATTGATTAAACAGAAGGAAAAAAATGCATGTTAAGAGAGTCTCCACAATAGTGACCATTGGATAATGAAAAATAGGAAATCTAATGCGACAATTGGGAAAGGAAATATATAACTTGAAACAACACTTCTACAATTTTAAATAAGTTAAAATGACAACAGCCACAAAGAGAAAGAAGTGAAACATCACTCACACAAACCAATCAATAAAACGTAGCAAAGGACAACAAAAGAAAAACTCACCCGAAAAAGTGGCAATCGCACTGAAGGCTCCTTGATCTCCTCGAGAATGATAGAGCTCCAATATTGAGTGTGAAAATGGTGTCTAGCAATGTCAATTGGATATATTTTGATAAATTAGGGATTATGATGTGCATGCCTAAAATCAAGGAAAAAACGACACTTGTTGAAAGTTTCTAAAAATAGTGAAAATGCCTCCTTTGGTGATCCAAATGGATCCAAGGACACTCTCTAAGTCTTCAAATCTCTTAAGAACATGCCAAAGATAAAAAAATTCGCATGCCAGGAGCACTTAGAATGGCTAAAAAACACTATCGGGAGGCAAAAACTATAGAAAGACATGAAAAAAATAGAGTATGGGAGGCATGAACAATGGATTCACAGTAGCCGTTAGATCTGGCTGATCAACAATTCGAATCTGATCAGCAATCACAATTAGCACTCGCAGATAGTGGATATCAGTGCTTAACATATGTGTGTAGCAACGATGATTGGCAGAGTTAACTAGGACCGTTGATCAAGCGCACAGATCGACGGCCCATGTTGCATTGCAGGATCATTATCGGAGATTACAAGAGCACTTACATCAGCTTGGGGTTATCGTGATCTGCGATTGCAATCAGTCACATCATAGTATCGAAATCGGGGCTACACAAAGGAGCGAGCATATACACATCTGTGATCCAATGAGCGAGACCCAACAATTATATAAATACTATTTCATAAGATTTGAGATCTGCAGAAAGGGCACTTTTAATGTATTTTTCGTATTTTTTTCATTAAATGAAATACAAGGGGTGAAGTGCGGATGTGATAAGCTAGACCCAAAAGGGTTCCTTAAGGCTATTATATATTGTTTCAAGTATAGAGAAAGGCCATTTCTAATGCATTTTCACAAATTTTAACATATTTCAAAAATACAAAGGGGAACCTTGGGGCAAGGCCGAAGCGACTTGCAATAGCGATAAGGATGGACTCTATAGAGGAATAGACCAGAATTAAGGAGTTTTGAAGTCCAAAATAAGCAGTGTTTTGGGAGGGATTTCACAGTGTTGTAACGTTCTCTGTGAAAAATAGAAAACAATCATTTTTGGGCATTCTAAAGGATTTTAGGGGCCTGATAGCCCTACCATTACAGTACAGGTGGCCACCACCCTTAGAAGCATTTAGCAATGGTTTCTAATTCTTCAAAAGGGGTGTGAGTGGATAGAGGACGGGGGGACTGAAAGCTGAGAAGCTGAAATGAACAGGCAGTGCTGTTTTGTCTTTAAAGCCATAGAAAATAGAAGACAGAGTATGCAGTGCCTAGACATAGCTAAGACAGATACAGAGAGTGATCTAAAGAGTCTGTGTACTTAGAGAAAGCTTCAGAGGTTCAAGTAAAATCTTACTATTATATCTGGGTGTATTGAGTCTCAAATTGAGCTCATATTGTTGTAAAAACTCTGCTTGAAGACATAATAGAGAGGCCACCATTGAAGGTTGGACCAAGAGATGTAGCCCACGAGCTTTGGGTGAACTCCTTATTAAACTCGCTGTGTTTTTATGTGCTTGTCTATTATAGTCTTTTACTGCTTCATAGTCTATGTATTTCACAATCTGATCGATCCATTGCATAAAGTAACATAGGCAAATCCATACACATGAGTCTATAATACCTTATTAATTGTCTTAGATCTCATTGTCAAATCAACTGGCATCAAAGCTTTAGGTTTACTAAGTTTAGACAAGCTTGTGCTAGGTTGGTGAATGCTAACTACGTCAAAGCTCAAATTAGGAGAAGGAGAACTGGTTAAAACTAACCCAGAAATTGGTATAGTCTATCCCAGGAGGAAAATGGCAGAAGAAAATCCCTTGGAGTCAAATTCTCAGTTCATGGAAAGTTTCATGACCATGAGAGCCATGGTAGAATAAATGTATCAAGAATTTAAGAAAGGTCGAAGTGATGATTCTTCAACCTGCAAACAAGACAAAGGAACAAAAGAATCTCTTATAGATGGCCATTCTGAAGGCAAAAGGAAAGGTAAAGAGGCTCCTTTATCCACACCTCTTGACAGCCTTGAAATTAAAAAGAAGAAAACATGTTTGATTAAATTAGATGTTAAATTTGATTTTCCAATATATGATGGAGAATTAAATGCAGAGAAGCTAGATAACTAGATTAGACAGATTGATGTGTATTGCAGGCTGCAGAGCATTGATTCAAGCAGGATTAAAATTTCGCTGGCCAGACTAAGCCTTAGAGGAACTACCTTGGTATGGTGGGAAGGCAGGACACAACCTGACTTGAAGAAGCATGGTCAAATTCTTTTTGTTTGGAGTGAATTTGTTTCTGCAATTATAAAAAAATTCTATCCACTAGCTTATATGAAACAAGCTATGATGAGTTGGAAAACTCTTTCCAATTAAAAGGGCAAAGTGTACAAAGCTACACCCAAGAATTTACAAAAAGAGCTTTGATTCTAGGCATTTCTTTAGACTCACCTGAAACTTTGTTGAAGTATATAGGTGGTCTACACAACGATTTGAGGCACACCATTCTCATGTTTAACCCTACTAGCATAAATGAGGTATCTGTCTAGGCTACCCATATAGAGGCTAGAGGAAAGAATGTGAACCCAGAGATTGGGGGATCATCAAAACCCATTGCAAGCAAAAACAAGGAAAAGAGGAAGTAGAAATGGAAAGAGAGGAAGGAAAATGTTGTACAGAAGGCCAAACCTTCATGCACTTACTACAATAAGGATGGACATGATGATGAACATTGCTAGTCTTTGCATCTGGAGCTGAAACTCAAGAAGTTCAATGGAAGAAGAAGAAGGTTGTTGCTGCTATACAGAAATATTTGGGGTCAAACTCAAGTGATGAAACAAAAATCGCATCCATAGGTATAAAAGGTAAAAATTCTGAAGCATCTACTAGTAATTTTGCACAAACTATTGATAGTGAAGAAAATGAGAGGAAAAGGCATGAGCTTTTTCATATTAGAGTTATTTCCAAGCATTGAAAGATTGATACTTTGTTTGATAGTGGCTCACAAGTAAACTTAATTTATAAAGCAATTGTAAAGAAGTTGGGATTACTAACCACACCTCATAAGAAGCCATATCCATTAGGTTGGGTATGTGATAAAAAAAAACTACAAGTGATTAGACAATGTAAACATAGCTTTTCCATTCGTTCAACATTTGTACACGAGGTTGAGTTAGATGTAATTCGCTTGGATATATGTGGAATTGTTTTAAGAACTCCTTAATTGTATGATAGAAAAGACATTTTATATAGAGAAGAAAATAAGTATCAACTAACCAAAGATGGAATAGAATATATTGTAAGAGCTCACAAACTCAAAAATAATTATACTCTCATAAACTCAGGGTAGATGAAAAGGACTGTAAATTCATGCAAACAATTTTTACTAATGGTTGTAAAAGAAAAGAAACCTAATAAAACCAATGTATTTGAAGGTTGTGATGCTAAACAATAAGCAGGTTTAGAAAAAGTTGTTTCAGAATGTGATATCCTATTTCAAGAACCTAAAGGTCTGCCACCCAAAAGGGAAATTGTACATGATATTAATTTGCAGCAAGATGCTACACTGCCTAACATAGGAATGTACAGGTTATCTACTTTAGAGAATGTAGAGAAGATACAGGAGCTGCTCGAGAAAGGGTTCATAAGACCAAGCACATCACCATGTGGATCTCCAATCGTGTGAGTGAGAAAGAAATATGGTTTGTTATGTATGTGCATTGATTACAGAGCACTGAATAAAATAACGATCAAGAATCATCATCCCCTTCTTCACATTGATGATCTATTAGATCAATTGAAAGAAGTTGTTTACTTTTCGAAGTTGGACTTCTGTAGTGCTTACCATCAGGTCAGAGTAGTAGAGCAAGATGCATGGAACACTGCTTTCAAAACAAAGCAAGGGTTGTATCAATGGCTAGTTATGCCTTTTGGCTTAATTAATGCTCCTACCACTTTCATGAGAGTTATGAATGATGTACTCAGGACTTTTATTCATGATTTTGTAATTGTATATTTGGATGACATTCCTGTTTTCAGTAAAACATGGGAATAACATTTGAAGCATGTAACACAGACTCTAGACGTTTTGAAGAGAGAAAATCTCTATGTTAAATTATCAAAATGTGAATTTGGTAAAACACCTTTGAGTTATTTGGGTCATGTTGTAGGCGGTGGTGAATTGAAGATAGATCCCTCTAAGGTTGTAGTCATTGTAAACTAGCCCAAACCCAAATCTGCTACAGAATTTGGAAGCTTCCTAGGGGCAGCACAGCATTGAAGAATGTTTATTGCTAACTTTTCCTTAATTGCAACTCCCTTACATGCTTTAACAAGATTGAACAAGGTGTTTTAGTGGGGAGGCAAACAACAGAAAGCATTTGACACCTTGAATGAAAAAATTAGTACAACACCGGTACTAGCATTGCCAAATCTTCAGCAACCATTCGAGATCGAAACAAATGCTAGTGAATATGACATGGGATCAGTGTTGATGCAACATGGTAAACCCATATGCTACCATTCTGAGAATTTTAATTCTGCAGTAGTTAATTGTCCTACATATGATAAAGAATTGTATGCATTAGTCCAGAGTGTGAAAAAGTGGAAACATTAATTAATGGACAAAGAAACAATTATACATATTGATCATCAGCTACTTCAGTATTTGCACTCACAAACTAAATTGCAGTAATCAAGACACTATAGGTGGATGGGTTTCCTACAACAGTTTCATTTAGCCATCAGATATAAAAGGGGCATACACAATAGAGTTGCAGATATGTTGTCCAGACGAATCATAAATTCATCTATTATACTTAAGCATAACTCAGTAATGAATGAAATATACATTGAACAATATGCTCAAGATATAGAATTTAAAGATGTATATGCAGTGTCAAGTACTGGCAAAAAGGTAGAAGAATTGGATTACTATGTTAAAGACCAACTCTTGTATCATTTGGGAAAGCTATGCATTCCACAAATTGAAAGAGTCAACATAATTAGGGAAGCACATACTTCTCTGATATCAGGTCATTTTGGTGTAAGTAAAATAGTTGCACAGCTGCAAAGATACTGCTATTAGCCAAGAATGCATGAAACAATTTCTAGATATGTAAGAGGGTGTACCATGTGTGATAAAAGTAAGCCCAACAATGGAAAACTAGGCCTATAAATTCCACTACCAGGCCCTTCCTATCCTTGGGAAAGTGTTTCCATGGATTTTGTTGGGGGATTGCCAAAATCTAGAAAGGGACATGACTATTTACATGTTATTGTGGATAGGTTCAGCAAAATGTGTATTCTAATGCCTTGTAATAAGCAGATTATAGTTGAACAAGCAACGAAGTTGTTCTTTCAGCATTTTTGGGTGCATTTTTGGTTACCAACTTCCATACTCTCCTGATTTGTTGGGAAGTTTTGGTCAAATCTGTGGGAATTGATGGACACCAGACTGAAGAAGAACATAGCCTTTCACCCGCAAACAGATGGCTAAACATAGTCAATAGGATAGTGATCCAGTTGTTCAGGGGTTATTGCAGCAAGCATCCCAAGCTTTGGGATGAACATTTATGTGTGACAACATGCTAAGAACTATGATAAACATTATTCTACACAGAGATCTGCTTTTGAGACCTATTTTGGTTTTATACCAAGGTCTCCCTTTAATTTTGTCTTTGAAATAGAGATCGCAATTGCTAAGCACAGTGATGTGGACAAAGAAATCAGGTTCATCGAATAGATCCAAGAAATTCACCAGGCAATGTAGGAATAGCTAGAAAAGAGCCAAGCCAAATACAAGGCAAGGCATGATAAACATCGGGTGGAGCACAACTTCCAAGTTGGTGATCAAGTCTCGCTGTATATGAGCTAGGAAAAAATGTAAGGTGAGGGAAATAAACTGAATCCAATAAGGTATGGGCCTTTTAAGGTACCTGGGAAAATTGGTGAGAATGCTTTCCACCTTGATCTGCCAGCATACATGCACATCTATTCAGTGTTAAATGCAAAAAATTTAAGACTGTTTTATCCTTCATTAATTGAAGATCGTGAAGAGAAAAGTCAATTTCCTTCTATTGATGATCTGTTGCCTAAATATCTCAATGAGTTCCATGAATATATAGTTCTGGACAAGAAGGCGAGAACTACACATAGAGGGGATGTTGAGTACCTAAGAATTGGACCTAAAGGTTCAAAACCCAACAGTGCAAAATGCATAAAGATTGGGCAAGTGAGGCAGTTGTATCCTCACTTAAGCGATGCCTGGAAACCAACTTTTGGTGGTCCAAAAGCCTTTTCAGTGGGAAGGCGTGATCCAAATGGATCAAGTAAACTCTCTAAGTATTGACATCTCTTAAAAACATTCCAAAGGTCAAAACAATTGCATGCCAAGAGCCCTTAGAATGGTTGAAAAACATTATTGGGAGGAAAAAACCAGAGAAAACCATGAAAAAAATAGAGTATGGGAGGTGTGAACAATGGATGCATAGTATCCATCAGATCTGGCTGATCAATGATCTAGATCTGATCGACAGTCGCAATCGACACTCGCAGACAATGGATATCGGTGCTTAGCATATGTGTGTAGCAATGGCAATTGGTGCAGTTAACTAGGAACGTCAATCAAGAGTGTAGATTGATGACCCATGTTGCATTGCAAGATCACTATTGGATATTACAAAAGCACTTGCATTAGCCTAGGGTTATCGCGATGTGTGATTGCGTTCAATCACATCGTGGTATTGCAATCGAGGCTACACAAAGGAGCGGTCACATACACATCTATGATCCGATGAGCTAGACCCGACAATTATATAAATATTATTTCATAACATTTGAGATCCAAAGAAAGAGAATTTTTAATGTATTTTCCATATTTCATTCATTAAATTAAATACAATGGGTGAAGCACCGATGCAATAAGCCGGACCTGAAAGGGTTCCTTAAGGCTATTATATATTGCTTCAAGTCCGGAGAAAGGCCATTTCTAATGTATTTTCGCTATTTTAACATATTTCAAAAATACAAAGGGGAACCTTGGAGCAAGGCTGGAGCGACTTGCGATAGCGATAAGGATGGACCTAATAGAAGAATAGACCAGAAATAAGGACTTTTGAAGTCTGAAATAAGCAGTGTTTTGGGTGGGATTTCACAGTGTTGCGTCGTTCTCTACGCAAAATAGAAAACGATCATTTTTGGGCATTGCAAAGGATTTCAGAGGCTTGATAGCCCTACTATTACAGTATAGGTGGTCACCACCCTTAGAAGCATTTATCAATGATTGCTAATTCTTAGAAAGGGGTCTGAGAGGAGAGAGGAAGGGGAGACTGAAAGTCGAGAAGCTGAAATGAACAGGCAATGATGTTTTGGCTTTAAATCCATAGAAAATAGAATACAGAGCAAGTAGTGGCAAGACAGAGCTAAGACAGAGACAGAGAATGACCCAGAGAGTATGTGTACTCATAGAAATCTTGAGAGGTTAAACCAAACTATTACTGTAATATCTGTGTATTGAGTCTCAAATTGAGCTCATACTATTGTAAAACCTCTACTTGAAGACATAATAGAGAGGCCACCATTGAGGGCTGGAGCAGGAGATGTAGCCCAGGAGCATTAGTTCAACTCCTTATTAAGCTTACTGTGTTTTTATGTGTTTGCCTATTATAGTCTTTTACTGCTTCCTAGTCTATGTATTTCGCAATTTGATCGATCCATTACACAAAGTAACATAGGAAAATCCATGCACATGAGTCTGTAATACTTTATTAATTGTCCTAGATCTCATTATCAGATCATTTGAGATACTAAAAAGAGATCCCTTTTTTTAGGGATGATTTTTTCTTCTTTATTTATTTTTCTCGGGAAAGTTGCCATGCTCACTACCGGGAAAGATAGCACAGTCCTAGGAAATGGGCAACTTTCCATCTCAGTGCACTGTGCAGTTTCTGAGCTCAGTGAGTGTTGCACAATTTTTGGGCTTAGTGCTAGGTTTCCCTATCATGATTGTGCATTTCCTAAGCTAAATTCTCACTAGTAGTTAGGAATATGCAATCCATAATTGAAGCGTAGGAAAATTTTTTGAGGGTGGTTGTAGCCGCTACAATACCTTCAAAGTTTTCCAATGTTCAAAATGCCCAATAAAACTGATGTGTGAGAAAATGCTACAATAGATAGACAAGCAACATTTCGCCACATAATCCATTACATGCTTTTAAGTATTATTAGTATCAGTTGAAGGCATAGGTTCATCTTCAGATTCCAAATCTAATTTGCTAGTGGATCTAATGTAGAGATATTACAATATTACTAAACATGTATACAAATCTTTGTTTTGATTACAATTGTAATAGATATTTCCCTTTCCATATTCTTCACACTTGTGACTCATGTATAGGATTATTTAGATTTTTAGTTTGATGCAGATAGTAGGAAAATACAGGGACTTGCTGGAACATTAATCCAAGACCTTACAAAAGCCACCCATTTCTCCTTGATTATGGCATGTTGAGGTTTGTTTTAGAGCTGTTTTGACATAAAACTAAGGGTTTCTTTGACATAAATTTGTGGCCAGATATTCTATAAGCGAATTTTGAACAAAATTTGCATTCCATGATATATGTCTTTGAATGCTATATGGATTTTAAAAAAATAGTGAATATGATTAAAAATATTTGAAAAGGAATTAAGAAAATGTAGTAGAAATTGACATGTATATTGCTATTGATAAGATGACGTAATTTTTCTCCAAATAGGGTATCATTTATTCTGTCTATGGCTCCCACCCAAAACATTGTGATGATGACCAAAACATATTACAATCAATTTCCTTGGAAACAATGATGCTCGACATTTGTGTGCTCTCTATTGGAGTTTATCATTTTTTGTAGGCTATCATGTGATTAACACAATATGTTGTCATGTTAGCATTTGTAATTTGAACTTGTTGTTTCTTCTACTTCTTGGTACTCACCATACAAACCTGGTTTTGTATCATGGAATTTCATATGAATCATCTTGGCATCCTCTTGACCTCAACTTCTAACATTTAGCACTTGACTTAACAGTTGGTTTCTCTCATGGACACTAGTATGTTTTCTCAATGACAGGTGGAAAATGTCCATGGCTTCAATGGAAAGTTAGGCACAAATCTCTTTTTTTTGCTCTTAGCTCCAATATTTGCCACATAGCTCTGCACACATCCTGATAAAACTATCTTAGGTGTATTGTTCACCAAATATTGTCGAATCAACAAGTGTCTAGATGTGCTTAAATTATTTCCATTGATTTCCTGTGATGGATAGGATTTTGACACATCATAAAATATTGGTGTTTGTCCAATCACTTAATATTTTACACTTTATGCTTAATAAGATATATTTTTAACTCACTTTCAAGGTTTAATCCCTGTGGTTATGGTGTCAAGCCCTTTTTTAATAGAAAATAAAATTCAAAATATGCCAATCTCAACATTTTTCCTTTCAATGCTTTTGATTTACACATATTTCCTTACTTATCAACATCATATATATCAATTTAAGTGCATGAAGAGGTTGCTTAATTTTCTTGTGCATTGGTAATAATCCTATATGCACAAAGAATAATCGCAAGGCATCTCAATGCATGCAAAGACTTGTCAACTGCCAACATGTGCCAACTTGTGCTAATGTGTGTTAGGGAATGTTAGGGAATGTTATGGAGTGGTGTAGGGAATGATGAAGAGTTCTAAGGTGTTTTCAAGGACTTTTAGGGAGTTTCCAAGGAAACACAAGGGGACACCTAGTCAAAATTCATGGATATGAAAAATAAGAGGGTGTGTCAAGTAATGTCAGGGAGTTCCAAGTGTGCCAAGGAGGGAGTGAGAAGGCATATTTCAATGCAATGCCAAGGCATTCTAGGAAGTTCTGAGTTATGTTAGGGAGTGCCAGGGGAAGCTAATATATGATGGATATCACCAAGGCATTTCAATGCATTTCAAGGCATGTCAAGTGCTAAGGCATGATAGGTGCTAAGGCATGCCAAGATGTGTCAAATGCAATGGTGTGCTAATGTGTGTTAGGGATTGTCAGAAAAAAAAGGAGCACAAACTCTATAAAAATAAATTAAGTGAAAATATAATAGGGTTAATAAGTTTGGATATTACCTTTTTCAAGAGGGGCATGGCTAGGGAATGCTATAGAGTGGTATGGTGTGTTCAGGAGTGCCAAGTTGTGCTAGTGAGTGCTAATGCACGTGATACAGTGTTAAGGAGTGCCAAGGAAACATAAGAGAGAATCAAGTACAAATGAATGGAAGCTAATGAATAAGAGGGTGTGTTAGGGAGTGTCATCAACGAGTTCCATACATGCCAAGGAGTGAGTGACAAGGCATGCTAGGTAATGCCAACTCATGTTAGGTAATTCCAAGGTATGCTAGGAAGTGCTAGGGTGTTCTATGTAATGTTATGGAATGATAACATGTTCCATACAGTGTAAAGTCATGCCAAGATGTGATGGGTGCTAAGGGATGACAATATGTGTTAGGTGTGAGGGTGTGAAAATGCATGCCAGGGAGTGTAAGAGAAACAAAAGGGAGCACCAACTTAAAATACATGGAAATGAAAATATAAGTGGGTTAATAAGTTACGACTTTACTTTTTTTCAAGCAGGGGCATACTAGGCACACCAACAATCAGTTTCAATAAGTGCCATCTACTAGTGCCTGTCAAGTGTCAATGTGTGTAAATGCATGCCAAGGCTTACAAAGGCATCCTAACTGGAGGTACCAAAGTGTGCCAACACATGTTAGGGAGTGCTAGGGCATGCCAATATGTGCTCGATCATACTAGGCATTCTTATATGTTCCAAGGAATATTTCTAGGTGTCAAGGCATGTTAGTGTGTGTCATTGCATGCCAAGTGTGAAGGCATGCCAGTGAGTGTAGAGGAGTGTTAACTCTTAATTATTATCAAAATTAATGAATATTTATTGATTCCAAGAGGGGGGTTCTAAGCACATCAACAATAGGTGCTAATATGTGCCAACTGCCAGCACATGCCAAGTGTCAATGTTTATCAAGTAGTGTTACACATGCTATGAAGTGACAATGCATGTTGAAGAGTGCTATGGTGTGTTCTAGAGTGCTAATGCATGCCAAGAATTGTAATGGGCTATTGGGGAATCACAAGGGAGGAGTAGGTCAAAATGCATGGAAATGAATGATTATGAAGGTGTTCCAGGGAGTGTCACTGAGTGCTAGGTGTGCCAAGGAGGGAGTGACAAGGTATGTTAGGTAGTGGTGAGGCATTCTAGGGAATACTAGGGCATGCCAATAAGTTTCAAAGAGAGCTAGGGAGTTGAAGGGTGTGCTAACATGTGACAAATAGTTTCAAGGCATACTAAGACATGTCAAGTGTGAAGGCATGCCAAGACATGTCAAGTTTCAAGGCATGCCAGGATGTGTAGGGTACCAGGGTGTTCCAACATGTGTGAAGGAACCAAAAGGGAGAACCAAACTGAAATGAAAGGAAACGAGCACATAAGAGGGTCAATAAGTTGGTACTTTACCTTTTTGAGAAAGGGAATCCTAGAAAAAATAACAATAGGTTTCAATACATGCCAAGTTTTAATGCATTCCAAATGTTAATGTATGTCAATGCATTCCAAGGTGTTCCAGGGCATTCTAGGGACTACAGTGCATGCCAACAAATGCTAGGGGAGTGTTATGTTGTGTTAGGGCATGGAAACATGTCCTTGGGTGTCTTTGTCATGAGAAAATGTTCTACATACAAAGATGTTCCAAGACATGTAAGGTGCTAATGAATGTTAGTGTGTGCCAAAGCATCTCAAGGTGTGTCATGAGTGTTGATGAGTGATATGTCTCTCTCATTAGTATAATTGAGATATTTTGAGTTTGTATTAATAATATAGTTCCTATACACACTAGTGGAACTCTGTCTAAAGGGACTTTTCTAGATAATAAACCTAAAGGAGATTAATCATGTGTTGACTCATAGGAAAAAAATATTCTCATTGCAAGAGAGAAATGATACACACTAATTACATATTAAAATATTTATTGACTCGCATTATGGCCTTGGACAGATAATCAAAAAGATTCCATAAAATGGTTTTAAATTGTTATCTTTTTGACAAAAAATATAACAACAATCACATAGTGTCATAAAAAAATTAATGGAATCATCATTAATGATGAACTTTTTTTTACAGACACCAAAAGTAACAAAAAAGGGCATTGGTGAGGGCCAACAAAATATCGTCACTACAATTGTCACCAAAGAGAGAATTAGTGATGTGCCTCAAACAACCCTCACCAAAAGTGTCATTAAAAATGACTTTGGTGACAAACCTCAAAGGACTGTCACTATATGCACTTACAACAATGTTTTCTTAAGGACCATCACCATATGCAACATTGGTGATGAACCTTAAAGGTCCATCATAGGCATGACCCTCACTAATGACCATTTTTGTTGTAGTGTGACTTGTTTACCCCATAAATCACATTTTTGTCTTCGATATTAAATGCCATGAATTCACTTATGTACTATAGATGAAATTAAAGAAAATGTAGGATGAAATTAATAAGAAATGCATGTATTTAGCATATATAAAAATCCTTTTAAATTCCACATCCAAGTGAGTACGAATCCACTACACTTCTCTAATTTCAAACTATACTATCATAACCAACAACAAGATCAATAAATTAAATGATATAACAACAAATAATCATGCATGTTACTAAACCATCTATAAGAGAAATAGCCATAACAAAGGCATAAATATTTATCTATTGTAGCCAAAAAAATACTAGAAATTGAAGTAGGGTAAGTCACATTCTTCCCTGCCATAGGCTCAATTGTGCTATAATTTTTCTCACAGCTAGCCACCCTAGTTCCAAGCCTTGATGCCTTGAGGGGAAAATGAACTCAAGGATTTAGCATAAGATTTTTTACTAGATTTAACACAAAAAGTTGAGGAAATTAAATTAAGGGATTTAGCATATAATTTTAAACTACATTTAACACAAAAGGTGAAGAACACTCTCCTTCACGGAGAAGAAACGACTCACTTTATCACATATCTATCACTCACAACTCTTAACCAATTACAATATTTGAATCTCTATTTGTTCTTCCATCATTTTTCTTGCAAAATAAAATTCGTAAGTGAGAGAGTATGACAGAAAAGCTAAGGAGAAAGTAATATTGAAGAAAAATAGCTAAGAAACCCTTGATGGGTTTTCCATATTATTTTTATAATCACACCTTTACCCTTCTGTTGTGGCCACCAACAACCCCCCTCCTTATGAAGTGTTATTATTAATACTAAATAAGTGGGGACCCTTAGTAAAAAATTAAAAAAAATCAATTAGTGTTATATTTATTTTTAGATGAAACTTACAGCATCATGGACTTAGGGAAATACCTTTGGAGAATCTAAAAAACCTAAGTTTCATAATGAAGAAAGTAAATTCACTCCTTAAGAAAGATCGCATCGCACAAAGAATGATAAGATACCTTCTAAATAAGCCAAAATGATAAAAAAAATGTGAGATTGCGACGCGAAACTCCATCGCATCGCATCCATTAAGAAGCACTCACATTAAAAAACCTTAAAATCACTGATCTGCGATATCGCATATCGCACATCACAAAAATCACATGAATTACACATAATGAGTATAACGATTAAGCGATCTGTGATCTTGCAATCCTGCGATCCACGATCTTGCGATCCTACGATCGGCGATCCTGCGTTCCGCGATCTTGAGATCTGTGATCTTGCGATCTTGTGATCCTGTGATCTTGCGATATTGCGACCAAGCAACCTTACGATAGAACAGCATAATGCAATTGCGGAAATGTGACAGCGATCTGTGATATCACAAAGCAAAATCACAAAACCTCTCCATCGCAGTTGGTTCTAGCTCATTATTCGAGAAAACTTTTTTTAGGCCAAGAATTGGTCATGCGCTTTAATGCGAATTAATGACTTGTTGCCAGTTGTTAATGAAGTATGGTGTTGTGTTTTTCGAAGAACTAGTTCATGTAAGGTGGCATGTTTTGCATATCTTTGGCATTTAAAGTTTTCTTGTCATTATTTTTATCATTACTTCTACCTCAATTGTAAACTGCAGGAACAAAAGACGAAGCATTATACAAGGCAGTATGCAGGAAACTATGAGGAGGAAAGACAATACTCCAATGTCCATTTCGGGAGGCACGCCTAATTCACTTAAGGGAGAGAAAGAGCCGCAGAACTCCTCTGAGGCATCCATCACAGATTTCTCATATCCAGCCATGGTTGAATGGGTACTGGACGATGCTGATACTAGAAATAGATAGTTTAATGCTAAGGGTCAAGAGCTCACAAAATCACTATTTTTACAAATTTTCAGCTTTATACCCGATAAGAGAAAAAGGCGCAAGAGGCAAAGAACGCATCAGGGAAGCCCAGATCAAGAAAAAGAGGCAGTTTCCGATGCGCGATTAGTGCTTAGTGCTAATCGTACATCACTAAGTAAACTTGCTTGAAAAGGAAGGCTTCTAATTACTCAGTCACCTACAAGCCCCGAAAATTCCAAGGAAGCAACAATAGAAACAAAATGGAAATAGAAAGCTAAAGGAAAAGCAATCCGAGGGTTAACCAAGTTAAAATGTGATTATTACCAGGCATTCATGGTAAAGCCACATAGTCACTCGATGACTCTCAAGTATATCATCAATTTTTCTAAGAAGATAGTGCCATCTCTTGCCGATTCTCTTTGCTTAACTCAACCAAAGACGGAAGACAGTCAGCCGACTCTACTCAGGCAAATACTGAATGCTTGCGATGTTAAGGAGAAAATTTAGAAATAGTTAGATGTTAGAATTAATTTTAGAAATAGTTTTACTTAGAAAAAGGATGATCATTTAAACCGAATCCTAAATTCCTGTAAATAAGTTATTTAGTTAGTAGTATTTAAACCCTTCTCATGCATTTAGAGAAGGGTCCATAAATTTATGACAAACTTGTCCTCAGAACATGCACTTTTGCACCCTCAGAGGAGGTTTTGATGAATGAATGGAACAGGGTTTATTTGATATTTGCATTTGATATTTGCTACTAATGTTGCAATTCTTTACTCTTAGTGGATGTAAATCAAGGAGAGATAAATCAATTGTTGCTTGAAGCTCATGAGTAGGACTAGTTATAAATGGTACTTTTATCTCTTAACCATTTCTTCTTATTCGTTAAAGTGATATTGAGTTTTCATTTGTTTATATATTACAACGTGGATGCCTGAGTTATCATTTGGCACTTTTGTACGGTGATAGCTATTTATTTATGCTTAGTGTATGAATAGCTCATTTATGCGATAAGTTTTTCACAATTGTTTCATCTAACTTCTTATACGAAGTAGTTCATCTTTATTGAATTATTTTCTTATAATAGTTGAATGATATTTATTACCCGTTATTGTTTGAAACCTTTGTAGATCGCATAGAAGAAAGATCACACCCCAGGTTAGCATAAATTTTGATGTTTTTCTGTTTATTAGTATACAACAGCATAGCATTAGATTAGGATTAGAACAGAAGTATTCCATTTAGAACAGAAATACCCATCTTTCTCACACACACACACTAAATTGGGAAATTGGTTCCATATCCCCAGTTGGACCCGCTATACCAAACGGATAAGGAGCTACCAACCAAGGTCCAGACCGAGCTGGTATCCCCCTTGTTGTAGACCTGATTTTCAGGCCCCCAACATATTTGGCGCCAGAAGGAGGGCCTGAACTATGAATGGCAAGTAAATCCAAATCAAAATACCATTCTGAGAGTAAATCACCCTCACCATCTCCCCCGACTTCTCCATTACACTTAAATCCAGAGTTAGAGGTCGTCGGAGCATCCACCGCTGCTACAAACCCTTAAATTTTGGAACAATCTATTATAGAAACTCCTGAAGTCTAATCTCATATTCACAAACTTCAGTGATTTTCCATTTCTCCTCAAAGATCTGATAAATCCCAGGGCATCGTGACTTCGCAGTATAATCCTGCTCATCCCCTAACCAGATTAAAGAGTGAAAAGTTTGGTGTTCAGCCAACCGAATTACCTCTTCCCAAAAGGAAAAGAGCAAGGAAATCACCTAAAGGGTCTGACAGCGAGACTCTTTCATCAACATCATCCATCTCAACCTCTTCATCGCAAAGTCAACCATCCACTCCTCCACTCCAGACCATTATCAATCCACCTAGTGGAATCCCTACAACTCGTCCTTAATCATCTGCAATCATAATATGCTCATCTTCCCAACCACAGGGATCATCTTCTACACTTCCCCCTATTAGCAGATCAGCAATGGCCCAATCTGCATGGAACAACCCTGGGGCAGTCTTAATGCCTACACCCTTGAGTCAAATACTGGCCCATCCTGAGAAATGGCTGCCTAAGTTCAATCCCGAGGCAGGCATGCTAGAAAAAGAGAACATAAACAACTTTATGCTATCCATTAATCTCAACAGGGTTACTAATGAAGATGTTGTTGTTCGACTATTTCCTTATACTCTACAAGGAACAACCGGCTCGTGGTATTTCTCATTACCCTATGGATCTATTACTAGTTGGGACATCTTCCAAGAGCAATTCCTAACCAAGTTTGGTGACGACAGGTATACAGCAACGTTAATCAAGAACATATCCAACCTTAGGGCCGAATCTAGAGAGCCGATTAAAGACTTGAATCTACGTTTCAATAAAATTCTAAACAAAATTCCTACTGCTTCTCAGCCCAACAAGGAAGTGCGATGTGAATGGTATATCACTGCTTTACCATCAAACATAGCAATCTTCGTGGACAGGGCTAATAAAATAACATTAGTCGAAAACATGAAAGAAGCCATACCAGTAGAGAAACATATAATATCCCTAGAGAAGAAGTTCGCGATAGAGGAATGGAAATCTAAAAAGGTCACCTTCAAAGAAGAGTCCAAGAAGAAACAAGCAAAAGATCCATTCGATTTGGAGGGATTGCAAAAAGTTCTGAAGACCATGTCCAATGAAATGGTCGACATAAAAAAGCAAGTAGCATAAACTTCTTCAAAAATACATAGCTTTTAAAAGAGGCCTGTCCACGGATTCAAGGCCACCGAATGCTATTACAAGTGCTGAATCCGAGGAAGAGGAAGAGGAAATTGCCACTGAAGGGCAAACCGATGATGAAGAAGTTGTAGAATTACAAGGAATGTGGGATTTCATCCTCACACAAGAAGAAGATCAAGAAGCATTCCCAGTTAAGACATGAAGTAGAAACCATCTTGATCCTCCCCAAACTACCCCAAAACCAAAGAGCGAAAGCTCTGCAACAAAGGATAAAGTCGCAACAAAGAAAACGACATCTAAAGTGACTCAAACTAGCCCAGTCCAAACAGATTCAACAACTCCATCTAAAACACTAATCGTCTCAGATGAAATGGAGTATAATATTATAGAAGATATGAAAAAGACGAGGGCCAACATCACTCTATACGAATTGAGAAAGCTAAACCATCAACAAAAGATAATGATGAAATAATTACATGTTGTGCCAGTTGCATCTTTGCCTGCTGTTGTAATTTCTCAAGGTTCACAGAACATGGGAAGACCTCCAACTAATATGACTAACAAGATTGATCCAAACGACATCGCTTTAATTGGAGGAAGATCGAGATCTCATACTCCCCTTTTCTCCTTACTTATGAAATTTTTAACAAAAATGTACATAATTGTTTAGTGGATTCAGGTGCTTCATCGAATATTTTACCAAAGTCCATATGCACCAAAATAAACGTTCAACCACAGAAATCTGTTGTTCGCATTATTCAGCTAGATCAATCTCAAGTTGAATTCATGGGTGAACTAAATCAAGTAACCATAAGGCTATCATCCAACCCGAAGGTATGTCAAGTTATTGACATTTTAGTCGTTGATATCCCTGAATTTTATGGCTTAATTCTTAGCAGGGATTGGTTAGAAAAACTGCATGGATACTTTGCAACTAACTGGTCGCACATGTGGCTGCCTTACTATGGTAAGCCAAATCAAATAAAATTTGAACGTGAATTACATCAGAAGTACATAGTAACGGAATTAGAGGGGGAAAATGAACTAGTAGCATATAACAGTAGCATAATTGGCAATTACTCAGTGGATTCTTTTCTTGGCAATTTTAATGCTCATACTTCACCTTATTTAGAACATTTTGTTTTATCCCAAGCCGAAAATTTTTCTCAAACAGATAGTTCAAAATGTATCAATTTTTTAGATAGACCTGTAAATAAATCTTTGTTTTGGAAATTATTTTTTGATGGCTCTAAATCTAACGAAGGAGCGAGAGTAGGATGCATGCTAATTAGTCGAGAAGGAGATAAAATCATGTTAACATGCAGGATCGAATTTCATTATACCAACAATACAACAGAATATGAGGCTTTAGTCCAAGGGTTGTACAAAGCAATCGGGTTGAACATAAAGTACCTCCAAGTCTTCAGAGACTCTGAAATTGTAGTCAAATAGGTACGGAATACTATACATTGCTTATCAAGTCATTTAAAAAACTATCAATCTTTAGTTCAAGATCTGACTGAGCATTTTATAGCATTCAATATTTCATCAATTCCCAGGCTCCAGAATGCAAGTGCCGACCTTTTAGCTAATGTAGCTTCCAAGCTCATTCCTTCTGAAGATTTTAGTCCAGATAGATTCTCAATAGAATTAATCTTTAGACCATCTATTCCTGACAACATCACAAATTGGAGAATATTCAACGATGATCCTGATATCGTAAATTTCCTTACTTCTGAAGGATCCTACTCCAACCAAATAATTGATGAAGAGCAACATGATCGACAATTACAACAAAATAGCACTAACAATGCTATACCTAAATCAGTGGTCAAGTTAGAAGATCCGTACGATTTGAAAGATCGGTTTAAAAGGTCTACCAATTCAAAGCTCCAAAATTCAACTTTGAATTACGAATTAGTAAACCTAGGAACTGATTCCAAACCCCAAAACATAAATCTAGGCCTCGCCTAGTCCCTGAAGAAAAACTAGCATATATTCGTCTTTTGAGACAATACAAAAACGTTTTTGCTTGGAACTATGATGAACTCAAAACATATGATACTTCTATCATCCAACATACTATTCTAATGACCGATAATGAAAAACCTGTCCAAAAAAAATTGAGAAAGATCCATCCCAACTTAGAAAATCAGATAAAAGTTGAACTCAATAAGTTGTTGAAAGCCAAGATAATCTTTCTCGTCAGACATTTTAAATGGGTTTCCAATATGATACTTGTTAGAAAGAAAAATGAAGATATTAGAATTTGTATTGACTTTCAAAATCTTAACAAGGCCTGTCAAAAAGACAATTTTCCTTTACCACCTATGGAGCAGATATTGCAGGCAGTGGTGGGCTCAGAATTAATGTCTTTCTTGGATGGATTTCCAGGATACAATCAAGTGTTGGTACATCCTAATGATGAATTGAAAACCACATTCAGAACTAAATGGGGCACATATGCATATCGAAAGATGCCATTTGGTTTGATTAATGTTGGTGCCACATTTCAAAGAGCCATGGACATTGCATTTAAAGGTTTAGTCAATAAATCTGTAGTAATTTATTTGGATGATATAACCATGTATTCCAAGAAACAAAGCGATCATCTCAAAGACTTGAAACAAATCTTTCAACGATGTTTAAGGTATGGAATTTCACTTAACCCAAAGAAATCTTTTTTCGCATTAAGTGAAGGGAAACTTCTAGGATTCATAGT
>APFE031310028.1:45545-57064 GCA_000404065.3 Pinus taeda
AGTGCAAAAGTTGATGAATTTGTTTTTAACATATTCTCCGCCATTATCAGATCTTAGCTTAAGAATTTGATGTCCAGATTGTTTTTCAACAAAGGCCTTAAAGGCCAAGAACATGTTAAATAGTTCTCTCTTGAGTTTTAAGAAGTATACCCAAGTGCGTCTGGGGAAATCATCAATGAAAGTTAAGAAATACTTGTAGCCAGAGAAGGAAACAACTGGAAGTGGACCACATAAATCACTATGCACAAGCTGTAAAGGGGCTGAGGCGTGCCAAGAGGCACATTTTTCAAAAATGTCCCGATGTTTTCCGAGTACACATCCAGAACAAACACCATCTTTGCAAGATACAATTAGAAGACCCGTCACCATATTTTCTTTACATAGATTCTGAAGGGAGTGATATTTTAAGTGACCAAATCGCTCATGCCAAAGTTTGCTCACTTCATCATTATGAGCAACAAATACTGAGGGAAGATTTGATGACCCAAAGTTGTGAAACTTATACAACCTTGTAGAATCATTAGCAATGCGAGTAGCTAAAATCTGTCTAGGATCTCTTAGGTCCTTAATTACAACATCGTGAGGTGAAAATTCAACGATTTTACCTTCACCTGAATGAGTTATCTGATAAACAGATAGAAGGTTGGAGGATAAGGTTGGAACACATAATACATCATTAAATTGACCATTGTCTATATGAACAGTTCGAGTCCCTACAACACTAAGAGATCTATTATCACCAACATATATATTTTTGGTGTTACAATCATTTAAAGAAGAAAACATGGCTTTATTTTTGGCCATGTGATAAGAAGCTCCAGAATCAATGAGCCATTCATGAGAATGAGAGGAAGAAGAGACATTTAATGCATAGCCAGGCCGAGATGCTTGACAACCACATGCAGAAAGTGCCATTCCTGAAGAAGAATTTGGAGAGTGCTTCAAATGGATGTTATGCTTCTTCATTGCCGCTTCCAAGGCTTCCATCTTCTTAAAGCATTTAGATTCTAAGTGGCCATCTCGATTACAAAAGTTGCAATGTCTATCAATCTTCTTGCCTTTGTTTTTATTTGCCTTATCATTCTGGTGAAATGATTTTTCATTTTGAGGCTGAAATTGCTTAGGACCCTTGTTTGGTTTAGGACCATTCTTTTTAGGATAAGACTTCTTAGGATTCTTTGAGTTTGGTTGCTGCTGGGCAATTAACGCTTTCTTAGAAGAGTTTCCAAGATTAAGAAGACCGGTGTAAGAGTTTTTCTTGTTCTCTTATTAAAGAATCACAAAAAGCATCAAAGGAAGGGGCTTGTAGTCATGTCCTTGAGAAATGAGGGCTTCTCTTGTAGAATAGAAGGTGGAAATAAACACAGAGTAGGTTGGTCCCAACTTGGTAAGAATGCAATAGATAAGGGCACTATCTTCTTTCTTAACCTTAACACCTTCCAAGAGAATTCTAATGGTCTTGAAATTGGACAAGAAATCTTCAATGCAAGAAAAATTATTGGGGTCCAATGTAAGAAACTCATTTTCAAGTTGATGGGCTCTAAGTTCATTTTTTATTCCAAAAACTTTAGTAAGCTACTCCATTGCTTTATCAGGAGTATCAAGTTCTATAATATGGAATCTAAGATCAGGAGAGGTAGACATCCCTATCAATCCACATGCTTGATCTTGTCTATTTTCCCATTTAGCTACCTTATCTTCACCTTTCGTTTTAGTTTCTTGGCCTAAGGCTATTCTATAAAGACCTTTACTTCTAAGTAAATCCACAATGTAGGACCACCATTGGAGGTAGTTGGTGCTGTCAAGAATAACTTGGCATGGACTTTCCATTTTTAATATAAACTGAAGCTATATATGCTGAAACTAAGTGTTCCAATGGAAAGATCTCGAAAAATTAGGCTGGTTCAAAAAAAACGGCTCTGAAAATGGGTTTCGTATGAAGAAGTTATGGCTTTTTGAAAAAACGTTAATGAAGGTGCCAACGAAGTGCGGGAATGTGCGGAAATGAAAAAAAACGCCCCTTTTTACAGAAAAATGAGATTTGAACCTAAGACCTCTACTCTCATAAATTAGCTTTGAACCAAGTGAGCTAAACAAAAAGTTTGAGAGAGAGAGAGAGAGGAGGGGGCAGGTGCTTTGTTTTATTTTGGTCACTGATGCTTTGAAATTCATGCTTGCTTGAGAAAGATCTTTCTCTCCCTACAAAACAAAAACACAAAACCCAACACAGACATTAAAAAAAAAAAAGCCTTACAGCTTAAAGTTAGCTTTACCCGGAAACTAAATATTTTCCTCAATGTTTATGATTTTCCAAGATCACACTAAGGCACAGCGGAAAAGAGCATATGCATGAGAAAAATCCTTCCTTTCTGTTTCTGATTTACCTAGATCACACAGAGTCGCAGGGCAAAATGCATACACAGAAATGAAAGGTATAGATCCGGTAATAAAAAGGAGCTAAATAAACTGAAACCAAAATAAACAGAGAGAAAATAACTGTAAACTCCAAATAAACACTGTATACCTCCAAATCTTAAAAATGACGTAGCTAGGGCTACGAGAAACCTTTTCGCATGAAATGAAAGGGGTTCCTCACTGCAACAGATGCTCCTAAAATAACAGAGTAGTTCTCTCAGCCTGAAAGCAGTTAGAAACAACAGATCTAGGAGATGGAAGTCGGATGCAGTTGTACCAGCTTCATATTTGGATCACCAACGGACGCGGCCCTCAAATAGCTCTGATACCATGTAGGAATTTATAGGGTAAGTTCCTCAGACAAAACACCGAAGGACACCACTCACAAATAGGTCACAGATCAATACACTAGTATTTTGACGTGGTTAAAACCCTCAAACAGGGAAATAGTCCACGGCTTGAGCCAATGTGGCCACTTCAAGCAATTTATTAATAAAAGAATGAAAATTTACATAAGCTTCTCTCATGAACGGTTAACCTACAAATGACCCTCCATACGCTTTAAATAGAAATCATCGACCAATCGGGTGTTAAGCCATGGATCAAGTGTCGATAATACCGAGGAGAGAATGAACCGTCGGATCACTACATATCCTGACCGTCGGATTGTAAGTTGCAAATGTACATAGTAAAGAAACACAATTTACCTAACTCTATACTAGACCAAGTTATACTTAACTATTCCTATGTGTCGGAATATCCTAACAGATTGGACATAATAGGTGAGATCGTTCCTCACTCTTCCAAGGAGCATAGATATATCCTTATAGCAACAGATTATTTTACTAAGCGAGTAGAAGCAGTTCCACTCAAAACGGCTAATGGTGAAAATTTCATTGAGTTCATAGATCAATTTATAATCACCAGGTGTGGATTGTCTTCTGCGTTAATGTTCGATAATGCATCATACTTTTCTGGAAATGCAATGACTGAATTTGCACTTAAAAGAGGATTCAAAATCAAATATTCTGCCAATTATTATCCACAGGGTAACGGATTAGCCGAGTCTACAAATAAAAACCTAATCAAGATTATCAAAAGAACAATAGACCAAAATCATAAAAATTTGCATAAATCCTTAATATATGCTTTATGGGTAGACCGAATAACGAAAAAATCTTCCATCGGCACTTCTCCCTTTAATTTAGTTTATGGGAAAGAAGTGGTTCTTTCGACTCTCTTAGCAATTCCCTCTTTGTCTCTAGTTCAATACATTAATGAAGTACCAACTTCCTCATTACACCTAAGACAAATGGAAATAATCAAATTAGAAGAACAATGAGAACAAGCTAAGAAAACGCATGCTCATCATCAAGCGCTAGTAAAATCCTCTTTTGATTCAAACATAATGACCAGAAAAGATTTTCAGATCTAAGTTTTAGTTTTAAAATGGGACAAGGCACATGAAGAAAAGGGGAAGCATACAAAATTTCAAAGAATGTGGCTTGGTCCTTTTCAAATTGTAGAAGTCTTAGGACCATCAACATTTGTGTTACAGGATTTAGCAGGCAAAATAGATTCTTTGCCTATCAACAAACAAGTTCTTAAGAAATATTTTCCATAGAAGATTATTCTTCTATTTTTGTAGAGTAATATTTTTCTTTTCATAATAAAACTAGTTGTGAATGGTTACATCAGGCATTTACGAAAAATACACCAAATCTCTTTCAGATTTTGATTTTTCTCTTTTATAAATAGCAAATCTTTTGGAAAAATGATCTTTATTATTGAAAGGTACAGTTAAAGGCTCTAACCTAGATATCACACTAGTTTCAAATTCATAAAGTTTGAAGAAAACAACCTTTAGTGAAGAAATTGTTTTATATCAGTGCAATGAAAGGTATCAATAACAAAATAAAGATTCTCTGTAGAGCAGCTACTTCAAAAAACTCTATCATTGTCATGTAGAGCTATCTAAAGAAAACGATGACTTCCTCCCTACTAAGGAAATCAAAACTTTCAGAGGAACAGTCCAAGGATACACTTCATCTTGAAGAATGAGAGGTATCATCACGAGCCGACTTGTCATAATCACAGATATTAGAAATTGCTGACTTTGCCAAATACTGCATACCACAACAAGGCAATGACTCAATATTGTTACAATCAAGAGGCAAGGGGTCTCATCACGAGCCAACTTGTTCAACAAAGTTATAAATCGAGTGAATGGGTGTGTCATAAATTGTCTATCAAACCAAGACATTGTTCTTTAAGAATAAAAATAAAATCAAAGCAATAAGTGTGGATGTGGATTCTTCTTTGAGAGTTGTAGGTTTCTTTAAGTAGGATATAGGATCATTGTTGGGTAAAAGGTAACCTTGTCAAGGATATGAACACCTGCTGGCAGTAGAGGCTCTACCTATGACAAATGAGCATATTTTAAAATTGGTTTACAGAGAAGACTTTGTTTTATCTTTACAGACCAAGTAATGGCTGATGTAAATACAAGGACTAACTTGAGGGAGCAAATAATCAAAGTTGAAAATAGATGAAACAAAATGTCATTGACAGGTTAGAGCATAATGTACTTTATCTTTCCATAATAAAGTTTAATTTTCTCAAAAATCTACTATTTTGGAAGTTGAAAAAATTCAATAGAAACACAGAGATAACTGGTTCTTCCAAGTGAATCGCCAATTGTTGTGGCCACCAACCCCCTCCCTCCTTATGACGTGTTATTATTAATACTAAATAAGTCAGGACCCTTAGTAAAAAATTAAAAAAAAATCAATTAGTGTTATATTTCTTTTTAGATGAAATTTACAACATCATGGACTTAGGGAAATACCTTTGGAGAATCTAAAAAACCTAAGTTTCATAATGAAGAAAGTAAATTCACTCCTTAAGAAAGATCGCATCGCACAAAGAATGATAAGATACCTTATAAATAAGCCAAAATGATAAAAAAACGCGAGATTACGACGTGAAACTCCATCGCATCGCATACATTAAGAAGCACTCACATTAAAAAACCTTAAAATCGCCGATATGCGATACCGCATATCACACATCGCAAAAATCACATGAATTACACATAATGATTATAACGATTAAGCGATCTGTAATCTTCTGATCCTACGATCCACAATCTTGCGATCCTACGATCCCTGATCCTGTGATCCTACGATCTGTGATCTTGAGATCTGTGATCTTGCGATCTTGCGATCCTGCGATCTTGCGATATTGCGACCAAGAAACCTTGTGATAGAACAACAGAATGCAATTGCAGAAATACGATACAGCGATCTATGATATCGCAAAGAAAAATCGCAAAACCTCTCCATCGCAGTTGGTTCTGGCTCATTATTTGAGTAAACCTTTTTTAGGCCAAGAACTGGTCATGTGCTTTAATGCGAATTAATGAGTTGTTGCCATTTGTTAATGAAGTATGGTGTTGTGTTTTTCGAAGAACTAGTTCACGTAAGGTGGCATGTTTTGCATATCTTTGGCATTTAAAGTTTTCTTGTCGATATTTTTATCATTACTTCTACCTCAATTATAAACTGCAGGAACAAAAGACGAAGCATTATACAAGGCAGTATGCAAGAAACTATGAGGAGGAAAGATAGTACTCCAATGTCCATTTCGGAAGGCACACCTAATCCACTTAAGGGAGAGAAAGAGTCGCAGAACTCTTTTGAGGCATCCGTCACAGATTTCTCATATCCAGCCATGGTTCAATGGGTATTGGACGATGCTGATACTAGAAACAGACAGTTTAATGCTCAAGGTCAAGAGCTCATGAAATCACTATTTTTACAAATTTTCAGCTTTATACCCGATAAGAGAAAAAGGCGCAAGAGGCAAAAAATGCATCAGGGAAGCCCGGATAAAGAAACAAAGGCAGTTTCTGATGCGCGATTAGCGCTTAGCGCTAATCGCGCATCGCTAAGAAAACTTGCTCGAAAAGGGAGGCTTCTAATTACTCAGTCACCTGCAAGCCCCGAAAATTGCAAGGAAGCAACGATAGAAACAAACTAGAAACACAAATCTAAAGGAAAAGCAATCCGAGGGTTAACCAAGTTAAAATGTGATTATTACCAGGCATTCATGGTAAAGCCACATAGTCACTGGATAACTCTCAAGCATATCATCAATTTTGCTGAGAAGATAGTGCCAGCTCTTGTTGATTATGTTTGCTTAACTCAACCAAAGACGGAAGACAGTCAGCCGACTCTACTCAGTCAAATACTGAATGCTTACGATGTTAAGGAGAAAATTTAGAAATAGTTAGATATTAGATTTAATTTTAGAAATAGTTTTACTTAGAATAAGGACGGTCATTCAAGTCGAATCCTGAATTTCTGTAAATAAGTTATTTAGTTAGTAGTATTTAAACCCTTCTCATGCATTTAGAGAAGGGTCCAGAAATTTATCAAAAACTTGTCCTCGGAACATGCACTTTTTCATCCTCAGAGGAGGTTTTGATGAATGAATGGAATAGGGTTTATTTGATATTTGCATTTGATATCTGCTACTGATGTTGCACTTTTGTACTCTTAGTGGATGTTAAATCAAGGAGAGATAAATCAATTGTTGCTTGAAGCTCATGAGTAGGGCTAGTTATAAATGGTACTTTTATCTCTTAACCATTTCTGCTTATGCGTTAAAGTGATATTCAGTTTTCAGTTGTTTATATATTACAGCGTGGATGCCCGAGTTATCATTTGGCACTTTTGTACGGTGATAGCTATTTATTTATGCTTAGTGTATGAATAGCTCATTTATGCGATAGGTTTTTCACAACTGTTTCATCTAACTTCTTATATGAAGTAGTTCATCTTTATTGAATTATTTTATTATAATAGTTGAATGATCTTTATTACCAGTTATTGTTTGAAACCTTTGTAGATCGCATAGAAGAAAGATCACACCCCCGGTTAGCATAAATTTTGATGTTTTTCTGTTTATTAGAATACAACAACATAGCATTAGATTAGGATTAGAACAGAAGTATTCCATTTAGAACAGAAATACCCATCTTTCTCTCACACACACACTGAATTGGGAAACTAGTCCCATATCCCCAGTCGGACCCGCTATACCAAATGGATAAGGAGTTTCCAACCAAGGTCCAGACCGGGCGGGTATCCCCCTTGTTGTAGACCCGATTTTCGAGGCCCTCAACACCTTCATATTCGAAATATTTCTCTAGAAGATGATTGGGAATACCAACCATCACATCCAAGGAAAATAATATTTATTCATGCAAGGCTAGGATTTCTCGAACCCCTCACTAAATCTTATCCTCCCTAGTTAATTTCCTCCCTCCCCAAGGCATCATGATATGTTGATTGCTCTCTTCCTTTAACTCTAGAGTTTTTATTGATAAAATAGGATAATATATTACATAATAAGGTTTAGTGCATAATAGAAATGTCAGGAACCCAACAATATAATTGTTTGATAACAAAATTTCGGGAAATGAAAAGGAGGTGTGACATCCATTAAGATAGATGGTTGCTACTCATTGTCTTGTTCAAAGAGGAGAAGTCATTGTTTACAAAATTATTGGTTAACCTTAGGAATTTTTTGTTAATCGTGTCAACTATGTCCATGATTTTACCTATGCAAATTAACATTTCTTGTTGGGTATCAGCTTCATATGTAAGAAATCTCAACATGAGAGTTTAACCTAGTATTATACTACTTAAAATATTATTTTTCAAAGTAGTTTAGGCATGATGTTTTTATACATAGCTATGTTGCAGTAGTTGCCATTTGGGCTTAAGAATAACCTATAAAGGGACATGGTGACTTAGAGGTAGGGAAGGGACCCGAATGTCCTCTTCCACCTCAATTTTACAAAGAGGTAAGGTGATGTCTTTCCTTGTTGCTAAGTGACTATGGAAAGCCTAGGCAGAGAAAGGGATCATCAAAAAGGGGATAAGCATGATCTGGAGCAGCAAGGAGGGGCATTTAGGGAGGAGCAAGATGAAATGGAGGCGAATATTTTCAAATGGAGAGTTAAGACCCTATGAGATAAATGAGAGGAGGGGGGGGGCACTTTGTTTTCTTTTGGTCACTGATGCTTTGGACTTCGTGCTTGCTTGAGAAAGCTCTTTCTCTCCCTAAAAAATAAAAACACAAAACCCAACACGGACATACAAAAAAAACAAGCCTTATGGCTTAAAGTTAGCTTTACCCGGAAACTAAATATTTTCCTCAATGTTTCTGATTTTCCGAGATCACACTAAGGCGCAGCGGAAAAGAGCATACGCATGAGAAAAATCCTTCCTTTATGTTTCTGATTTGTCCAGATCACACAGAGTCACAGGGCAAAAAGCATACGTAGAAATGAAAGGTATAGATCCGGTAATAAAAAAGAGCTAAACAAACTGAAACCGAAATAAATAGAGAGAAAATAACTGTAAACTCCAAATAAACACTTTATACCTCCAAATCTTAAAAATGACGCAGCTAGGGCTACCAGAAACCTTTTCGCATGAAACGAAAGGGGTTACTCACTGGAACAGATGCTCCTAAAATAACAGAGTATTCCTCTCAGCCCGAAAGCAGTCAGAAACAACAGATCTAGGAGATGGCAGTCGGATGCAGTTGTACTAGCTTCATATTTGGATCACCAACGGACGCGGCCCTCAAATAGCTCTGATACCATGTAAGAATTTATAGGGTAAGTTTCTCAAACAGAACACCAAAGGACACCACTCACAAATAGATCACAGATCAATAAACTAGTATTTTGATGTGGTTAAAACCCTCAAAGAGGGAAACAGTCCATGGCTTGAGCCAATGCGACCACTTCAGGCAATTTATTAATAAAAGAATGAAAATTTACATAAGCTTCTCTCATGAACGGTTAACCTACAAATGAGCCTCCATACGCTTTAAATAGAAATCATGGACCAATTGGGTGTCAAGCCATGGATCAAGTGTCAGTAATACCGAGGAGAGAATGAACCGTCGGATCACTACATATCGTGACCGTCGGATTGTAAGTTACAAATGTACATAGTAAAGAAACACACTTTACCTAACTCTATACTAGACCAAGCTATACTTAACTATTCCTATGTGTTGGAATATCCTAACATATTGGACATAATAGGCGAGATCGTTCCTCACTCTTCCAAGGAGCATAGATATATCCTTATAGCAACAGATTATTTTACTAAGCGAGTAGAAGCAGTTCCACTCAAAATGGCTAATGGTGAAAATATAATTGAGTTCATATATCAATTTATAGTCACCAGGTTTGGATTTCCTTCTTCTTTAATGTTAGATAATGCATCATACTTTTCTGGAAATGCAATGACTGAATTTGCACTTAAAAGAGGATTCAAACTCAAATATTCTGCCAATTATTATCCACAGGGTAACGGATTAGCTGAGTCTAAAAATAAAAACCTAATCAGGATTATGAAAAGAACAGTAGACCAAAATCATAAAAATTGGCATAAATCCTTAATATATGCTTTATGGCTAGACCGAATAACGAAAAAAGCTTCCATTGGCACTTCTCCCTTTAATTTAGTTTATGGGAAAGAAGTGGTTCTTTCGACTCTCTTAACAATTCCCTCTTTGTCTCTAGTTCAATACATTGATGAAGTACCAAATTCCTCATTACACCTAAGAGAAATGGAAATAATCAAATTAGAAGAACAATGAAAACAAGCTAAGAAAACGCATGCTCATCATCAAGCGCTAGTAAAATCCTCTTTTTATTCAAACATAATGACCAGAAAAGATTTTCAGATCGGAGTTTTAGTTTTAAAATGGGACAAGGCACATGAAGAAAAGGGGAAGCATACAAAATTTCAAAGAATGTGGCTTGGTCCTTTTCAAATTGTAGAAGTCTTAGGACCATCAACATTTGTGTTACAGGATTTAGCAGGCAAAAGAGATTCTTTGCCTGTCAACAAACAAGTTCTTAAGAAATATTTTCCATAGAAGATTATTCTTCTATTTTTGTAGAGTAATATTTTTCTTTTCATAATAAAACTAGTTGTGAATGGTTACATCAGGCATTTACGAAAAATACACCAAATCTCTTTCAGATTTTGATTTTTCTCTTTTATAAATAGAAAATCTTTTGGAAAAGTGATCTTTATTATTGAAAGGTACAGTTAAAGGCTCTAACCTAGATATCACACTAGTTTCAAATTCATAAAGTTTGAAGAAAACAACCTTTAGTGAAGAAATTGTTTTATATCAGTGAAATGAAAGGTATCAATAACAAAATAAAGATTCTCTATAGAGCAGCTACTTCAAAAAACTCTATCATTGTCATGCAGAGCTATCTAAAGAAAACATTGACTTCCTCCCTACTAAGGAAATCAAAACTTTCAGAGGAACAGTCCAAGGATACACTTCATCTTGAAGAATGAGAGGTATCATCACGAGCCGGCTTGTCATAATCACAGATATTAGAACTTGCTGACTTTGCCAAATACTGCATACCACAACAGGGCAATGACTCAATATTGTTACAATCAAGAGGCAAGGGGTCTCATCACGAGCCAGCTTGTTCAACAAAGTTATAAATCGAGTGAATGGGTGTGTCATAAATTGTCTATCAAACCAAGACATTGTTCTTTAAGAATAAAAACAAAATCAAAGCAATAAGTGTGGATGTGGATTCTTCTTTGAGAGTTGTAGGTTTCTTTAAGTAGGATAAAGGATCATTGCTGGGTAACAGGTAACCCTGTCGAGGCTATGAACACCTGCTGGCAACAGAGGCTCTACCTATGAAAAATGAGCATATTTTAAAACTGGTTTACAGAGAAGACTTTGTTTTATCTTTACAGACCAAGTAATGGTTGATGTAAATACAAGGACTAACTTGAGGGAGAAAATAATCAAAGTTGAAAATAGCTGAAACAAAATGTCATTGACAGGTTAGAGCATAATGTACTTTATCTTTCCATAATAAAGTTTAATTTTCTGGAAAATTTCCTATTTTGGAAGTTGAAAAAATTCAATAGAAACACAGAGATAACTGGTTGTTCCAAGTGAATCGCCAATTGTTGTGGCCACCAACAACCCCCCTCCTTATGAAGTGTTATTGCTAATACTAAATAAGT
>APFE031310032.1:3225-14927 GCA_000404065.3 Pinus taeda
GAAAGCTTTAAGACCTTCCTGCCTACTGTATCCATTATTAACAAAAGGAGTTGGTTTGAAACGTGTCAGCATAATTTTACTTGAATATTCATGTTAACTAATATATATATATATATATGTGTGTGTGTGTGTGTGTGTGTGTAAAAGAAAAGAAAATAATTCATTAAAACTTATAATATTCAATTACCTTCTATTAAAAGAAATGGATATGTATAATTCATTCCATTCTTAATATGAAATGGATATGTTGCATAATAATAATAATAATAATAATTAATTTTAGTCATAAATAAACTATTGCAATCCCTATGTTTACTAAAATATTTCAATGCCAAATAATGTGTATATTAACTATGGGTAAAAACAATACACATATTTTATATAAAGAAATTGAAAAAATATATATGGTTAAAACATTTCAAATTGTTTTCCTATTTTACATTTTAGCTCTTTCTCAAATATATTTCTCTCACAATTTTGTTTGAAATCCATGAAAGATCTATTGAAATTGCAAATTTAAGTTGTGTAGTCTATGCAATCCAAGAAGATTTTCAAGGTATTGAATCCATTTATGCATTCAAAAGTGTCGTTTAAACAATGGAAAATTACACACATCTCTCTCTCTCTCTCTCTCTCTCTCTCTCTATATATATCTATAATATATATATATCAAGTAGTATAGTTCCATTTTAAACACAGATTTGACAAGTGTAAAGAGAGATCCAATATCTTGAGGGGGAAATTCTTTTCCAAGTTTTGAACTCTAAAAAGGGTTTGCACCTCAAAAGATTTGATCCTTCTAGGTGCCAAGTATGCACCTCAAGAGATTTGATCCTGCGGTTTGCACCTCAAGAGATTTGATCCTGCTCGGTGCTTGCTAAATAGGTGTTTAAGATGTGTCTATACTACTTTTTAAACCATGGTGAATCAATTACTCATTGGAGTGATTTGGACAAGGCCCACAATCAAACCTTCTAGTTGCCATTATAACACCAAGAGTATATCTAACAGTATGCAAGCTAGATATACCAATTACTTATGACTTAGCAAGAGCAAAAATGTCGTGACCTCACCAAAGTGGACTCCAATTTATGACCTGACAAGAGCATAAATGTTCAAAACCCACCAAAGTGGACCTCCCACCCTTCAAGCCTTATCACAATGAGTCAACATGGCAACATGTCCCTTTACACCTCCAATAAATTATATAAGAGTCAAATCGCTATTCCCTTATTCCACGAACAGGAAGTCTCATATACCAATTTAATATATAATTTCATCTTAATTTAAAAATAAAATCGTCTAAATTACCTCGATCAGGGTGAGTTCCGAAGGATGGCAGTGCCTGCGGACATTAATGATGAGTAGAGGAGAGGTATGTACCACTGCCCCCCACATGCTCAAAGCGATGGGTGCGGTGGCCCTTGTCATGAGTACATGCAAGGGTGGTGTGAAAGGTGGAAGAGATGGCAAGGGTGAGGTGAGGTGCATAGTAATTAAGGTGAGACAGGTGCATAAGAATTGTAATTTGGTTTGTGGAGTGAGGAGCTGGAACATTAGAGAAGGAAGGCGGCAGCAACAACAATAACAACCTTGGAGCAGAAACAAGTATCTATCTTGACTCTTCACCTCCTTTGTAATGTCGACCTGGTTTGATTCTTGCTGGGGAGAGAGGGAGATACCTGGGAAGGGAAATGCAGGGCAAATTGGCGGAAAGAGTTGTATTAGTCTGGATTTGCGTCTTTGTTTTGAGCCTATCAGGATTTGATTTGGCATGTGGTTGTGAGGACCTTACTATGGGTGGCACTGGGATCCTAGGTTTCTCATACTGTGGGCTGAGAGGGGTTGGTCGATGGGGATGGGTAGGTAGCCACTCAGCATTGGAGGCTAAGGGTAGAAAAGGGAAACTAATATGTTGGGTTGGCTAATGGACCAGTGGTTGCAACCATGGCAAGCTATGGGGAGCTGTGAATAATTACTACGATAAGAAACCAACTAAGATCCCCGTGGGGGAGGACGAGCATGACAAGGGCAGAGGAATGGCTCTGGCTTACTGGGCAGAGGGGAACGGGATGGCACACTACGGAAGAAAACTGGTTGGGCTGAAGCTAAGCCCATTTGCATGGCCTCGGCAGGGGCCTGTCAACCACATTAAGTATTTGAGGCAACGGAGAGGGAGGAGTGAAAAACTAGAAGGGATAAGGAGTCCGGCCATGTCTCAAGACTAGCCCACCGACCACCCTGCCCCATGTTTTGCTCGTAAATGGGACCAGACAAGGAACAGGGAGAATGAAGACATTGAAAATCCTAGCCCTGATAGTAATATGCTACAATTCTTGTGGTTAACATCTCTTTCTTGTGAATAGGTATCGAACCATGTTGATATGGCTCAACCATCAAGAGGATGGGGTCGTGGAAAACAAGGCCAGGAACTTGGAAAGGCTAAGGACCCGAGCATGTCAGAACCGTGCAGAGGAAGGAAATCAGGGGAGCATCTTATCAGTGAAGCAGTCGTAGCACAGATGAAGACATTCAAAATTTGTTAGAAGAATGGAAGAAGAAATCAAGCAGGGCAGTGAGATAGAGGAGGAGATGTAGAATTGGAGGACATTAGTCCCGGACCCTGGGAACACCAGAGGAAGGATAACCCAATTCAAGCAGACTTTATACCTCTACTGACTAATGAAAAGCCTATTGGGGAAGGCCATGGAATAGATCACGGTGGGGATGGCACTCTCTCTCCAAGACATGTCAAGTTACAAACAGGACAGGATCTGTAGAGAATTTAGTTTCAACTCCACAAGCAGGACATTAGATTGGACATAATTCAAAGGCACATCCCATGCATCATAAAATTGAATGAGATACCTAGAGCAACTGTCAAGGATCCAACACCGGTGGAATTAGCATCGGAAGAGAAGAAGGGCTAGTTAGTTTACCTTGTTTCTTTTTGTTTTATATGTGGTTAGCATTTACTTTATGTCATGCATGTTTAAGGAAAGCTAGACATATAGAGTCTGGTCATGAAACAGAGACATACTTAGCTTGGTTAGAAAGATTGAAACTTTATTATTTTTGGATGGCTTACAATGAGGATAGGTGACTAACATAGTTAGTTTCCCATTGAACAAATTGAGGCTACCTATCTAACCAATTTGCGGATTATAAATAAAAAATGAAAAATTCTGAAAAAAAAAGACTTCTAAATTATAATTTTATTTAAAAACACTTCTATCTACCTCTAAATAATTATTTCTAACTTTCATTTCTAATATAAAACACTAAATATAAATATTTTTAATAATAATATGAAAATATAATACTCGTGAAATGTACATCAACTAATTTTAAATTGATTTTGTAAAATTTATTTCTCACCAAAACTCAGTGTCAAATAAACTATTAAAAATACCAACCTTACACCATCCTAATAATAAACCCAAACAAATTATCATCTTTCCTATAACCCTAAACCCAAACAAATTCGATTATTTCCTGGAACCGTAATATTTGCTGTTTACAAAATTGCTACAAAACAAATCCCAAATGTTTTTATTTCTTTCAAAACTAGTGAATCTGCTAATTGACTTCCAAACAATTTCCAAATTTTCCCATAATTGTAAGATGAGTATGAGATTTTTTAGTGTGATTTTTTAAATGTTTTTATTTCTTTAGAGACTAGTGAATCTGCTGATTGACTTCCAAATAATTTCTAAATTTTTCCATAATAGTAAGATTGAGTAATTATGAATAGTGAATCTGCTAATTGACTTCCAAACAATTTCCAAATTTTCCCATAATTGTAAGATGAGTAATTATGAGATTTTTTAGCGTGATTTTTAGATGTTTTTATTTCTTTAGAAACTAGTGAATCTGCTGATTGACAATAATTTCTAAATTTTCCCATAATGGTAAGATGAGTAATTATGTATTGTTTAGTGTGATTTTTTGAAGTTTTTGAATTTGGTGAAAAAATAGAAGTGAAATTTAAATTTGTGTTATTTAAATTAGTATAGATTCAATACTTGAAAATTTTCTGGAACATTTTGTGTAAATTTTCTAATTAAATTTATAATTTAATAAATTCTCATGGAAAAAATCAACAAAAAAACCTACCGAAAAAAATCAACAAAAGAGACATGGAAAAACCAAAAAAACAGGATCTTTGCTTGCAAACAGGATCTTTGATTTTGTGATCAGGCCAAACGATGGGCTACACTTATTGAAAATTACGGAATGATTTTGTGACATTTCTGGATCTATAGCGTGATTGAGAGTGAGCGGCGGGGCGGAGGTTTGATCACTGTAAATCGCCCAAGAACTAATTGACCCATTTTCATATTAAAACTGCGAACTTTTGTTTTCAACCCTGCTTTTCTCCCTCGGAAATCTGCCTCCTTCAAGATTCTTTCTCTCAGTTTCTGAGTAATTTTCTGGCGTCTTTCCTCCATCTTCTCTTCACTGATTTCCAGTTTCTCGTTCGATTCATCTCTCGCCATTGATCTGGTGCTGCGCAGAGACTGCCTTAATGCCATTTTCTTCAATCGAACACAGTTCGAATCACAATCAGTGCACAAAAGAACATATAAAACTAACGATCAATCAAAAAAAAGAATTATGCTTCTTTTATATTCACAGTTAAAGATCCAGAAATTTCTTACACTACCAATACTATAATGTAGCAAGATTCAGCGTTGCCCAAAAAGCTGGTACAGTCCCCAAATGCTACCAGAAAAGTTTTGCTTTAACTAATAAACAATCGTTTATTTATATAAACACATAAAGTGTTTTGAAGACAAATCACAGCCCCCGATGTCTAATCAGGAATGGGCTGGAATCCTAATCGACACAGTTGTACAGAATTCAGAACCATGGTCAAAGGTTTACCCTTGCATATTCCCAGACATGGACATAATATTTTGGAGTTGTCTATAATGCGACTTTTTGGAGATTCCGGTGACGGAATCCGGTGGAAGAAATGAGGTTAAATCTGGATTTTTAGCAGTTAAAATGGGTTTTTAACTGCATATTTGGATTCAGCGCTCTGAAAAACCCCTGGGAGCCATTGATTGTGCAGAAACTAGCTATCAATCTTGGGATTTCAATGAATTACTGCCGGATTTTGACCGGGAAAATCTGCCAGAAAAGCTTTATAGACTACTGTTAATATTTTGCTTTCATCTCGCATCATATTTATCCCATTTAATTAATTGCTACACTGGAGATGTGTTAAAGTTAACCGAATATAATCCACCCTCTCTATATATATAATCTTTATATTTAAAATAGATTAAAATGAATTATAAATGCTCCATAGATCTTGTATTTCACTTACGACCGACACTGGATTAAAATATGAATATATAGAATTTTCTTTGATTTATATTTCTTCAAAATTTGGAAAAAAATGGTGGTTAAATTATAGGAAGTATTATTTTGAAAGTTAATAACATTGGGTTAAAGATATGGAGTTGTCTTTAGTGCGATTTTTTGGAGATTCCAGTGCCGGAATCCGGTGGAAAAATTTAAGGTGAAATCTTGTTTTGTGTTATTCAAACTGGTTTTTTAACTGCATATTTGGATTCAACACCCTCAAAAACCCCAGGACACTTTGATTGTGAAGGGATTATCCATCAAGCTTGTGATTTCAATAAATTGTTGCCGGATTTTAAAGAAATTTGACCGGAAAAACCCACTGAAAAAGCTTCCAAAAAGTCGCACTAAAGACAACTCCTAAAATATATTATTGTCAATTAAGAATTTGATTTTGTAGTAAACTCACTGTGGTTCACTCAGTGAATCTCTGACATATTACTGTGGGTTTTCTGCTCCTAAAGATATATTATTGTCAATTAAGAATTTGATTCTGTTGTAGACTCACTGTCTCTGACATATCACTGTGGGTTTTCTGCTTTCTGACATATATCACGTGAGTTCATGGCATTTTAAACAATACTTTTAATTTGATTACATATTAGAAAATCTCTCTAAAAAACACATTATTTAACCTCTTACCAATATTAACCCAATACAGCCTCCCAATTTAAAACCCACTACTTAAATATCCATTTTTTCATTAACATTTTTTTATACCTCTTTATATTTTTTCATTAACTTTAAACTTTAGTTTTTATATTTTTCAATATAAAAACCTTTTACCTTCTATATATCTCAATATATTATGCCATTTTTTCTAAAAATACATTTCCCAATATAAACTCACGTAGTATAATATTCCTCTTTAATAAATTCCGTGAAAAAATTTAACATAACATAATTCTATTTTATTAAAAATGCTTCGCTGGCATTTCAGAAAGTCAGACCAAAAGATCGTACAGAACCAATTTTTAAATTTGAAACGAAAATTAACTATATAGATAGAAGATGAAGAAAACTTAAAGTCTGGAAAAATAGAAATTATCAAACTGTCTGTCTGGAACTCTGTAACTGCTGGACGGAGACAGTTTGGACCTGCATGGTATCTTTAAAATGGTATCTTTGAAATTTTATCATTTTTAATTGGAGGCAATATTTTAAGCCGTAGTTTAATAAGCTGGAGGAATTGTCTTGAAAGTTATAAAATTTTAGTTATATTTAGAGAAAATTCTGCAAAGATTTTTGTAAATCCAAATTATAGTTGTTAAACTTCAAAATTTTAAGTGTCCTCGACGTTTTTGATAGTGCTGAATCTATTTCCACCAACAAAAACACTATTCAAACACTATCTCTACAAAAAAAATTAAGCCAATGTGAAATATTTCATAGCCAATGAAGCATTAGATATGTTGTGGCATTTAATGTTGTAACGTCCACCTTTCTTCGTATCTCCTCATGGAAGTTCATTTTCCCATATATTTAAACATATTTATCTCGTTACGATTTATGACGTAATCTAATTCAAAAGTTTTGAATTTTATTAAAGACTTATTATTTTGAAATTTTAATAAATGTTCTATACATAATTGAAAATAGTTTAAGAGAACATGTTTGATTCTTAGGTTTTTTAAATTCGGAAAAAAATGTTGGTTTTGTTTGTTTGTGTTAAGTTTGATTGTAATTATTATTTTAAGGTTTGTTTGTATTTTATATTTTAATTTATAAATTTTAAACACTATATGATATGATATGATTATTATGAGAAGTTAAAATAAGGGGAATAGGGGGTTAAAGTTAAAATGTTATATAATTTATATTTAAAGAAAGAATTTTAAAAGGAAAAATTGTGGAAGTAGTGTAAGTTGTATTAAAAAATGGTAGCTTAGGGAAAGAGTTGTTTTTAGGAGAAGAAGATTGAGTGAAGAGAAAATTATTGTGGTGCAAAATATGTGACAAAAAATGAATATATATATATAAAATGATGGGATTTTTTTTTTTTTTTTATAAAAGAATTAAAAAAAGAAAAAGATGAAACTTTCAATAGAATTAAATATAGTATTTAGATTTATAAATTGATAAAAATAATATCATAATACAATTCCAATACCCAATACAAATAAGGGAAAAAATCATTATTAGAAATTGATTAAAATCTATGATTTTAGTTTGAAATATTAAATTATTAAAAATTGAAAATATGGTAACTGTGTTATAAAAAATATAATATAATATTTAAAAATAGATTAATAGCTTGTGATTATAGTTTGAAAATGATTAAAATACTAAAAAAATTGAAAGTATATGATATATTATGTTGAATACTTTTGTAAAGTAAGCATAAAAAATAGTTTTAAAAGAGAGAATGGGATATAAAATAATCAAGTTTATAAACAGATTGAGATTGCCTATTAAAATGGAGATGTATCTCAATGAATTTCAAACTCGAGGTTTATCTATTAGTCTTTGAAGAGGAAGTGAGATATAATAAGTAAAAAATCATTGTTTCAAATATAATAAATAAACTTTGAATTATCATTTTAGATTTTTTTAGTTGTTTAACTTTTCTTTTAATAATAGATAAAATGGATGCTTTTTTAATTATGTGTTGGTTTAAATTAATTATTTAATTTTAAATTCCCTAATGGGGTGATATCAGAGATGAGTGATGTATAGGTTGGGGCATTTGTTGAAGAAGCCTTTGGTGGCCAGCAGGAGTCAAAGATTCTCAATTGTGTTTATAGTATATTTGGTAATTGGACATTCACAAGATTTTGTTGGTGGTGTTGTAACCCTAGGGACAACCTTTGACTGAGAGGAGACAGTGCCTAGGACATTTATTCAAAAAAGTAAAAATATTTTATTTTATGACTATGAACATTATTGTCGAGAGAAATTTCTTTAAAATGTAACGTAATTTATGTTCTTAGAAAATGAAAAAACCTTCAATATGGCCAAGATGTTTGTGGATATAGCTAACTAAAGTTGTAGTATGGCAAGAAAGAATACAAATAAAAAGGCCCAATATAAAGGACTGAGACAAAATCCTTTATACAAAATCCTAGTTGAAATACTGGAACACAGGAAAGTTAAGTAATGAAAAATGTGGAGTATAGTTTAAGGTGTCTTTAAATACAAATTCTATAGTACTTCTGTTATTAACACAACACCAATAAATATGTTGATGGAAAGTAACCAGCAACTTCATTACACAATTTTCTTTAGAAGAATGAGCATAATAAATGAATTACATAGATAAAGAAAACATACTATAACCAACACACATTTGAATCATTTGAAAAACACTTTATTGATTCTCCAAGAAAATTTGCACATTACACAACAAAATTTGATCTCCAAACCAAAATTCAAAACCCCAAAATTGGTCCCTTGGTCTTCTTTTAAAGAAATCTTACATTGAGTTATAAAAATTGTTAACTGCCCTAACTATCTTTAAATGACTCAGTTCTCTTAAAACATTTAAAAACTAAGATAATTCTGGACTTTTACAAAATTACAAACTAAAATATTTCCCAAATTTTCCTAAAATAGATTATTTAGAAAGTTGTAACTCTTGTGCTCTCAACATTTCTACTTCGCTTGATGAAGTACCAAGCTCAACAACTCAAACATTCATTGGTGTGACCGGATTCTAACAATTCTTCCAAAGTGCTAAATCAAGAATTGGGCACTTAAGAATTTTATTGTAGGCCATCCTTAAATTTGTTAACTTGGTGTAGCTTGGTTTATCATTGAATAAAGTCTTAATTAACCACAGTAGCTAGAAATCCCTTTGCAGGTAGTTGACAATTGTTGATCCCTTTATCATTGTGGTCTTCTAATATGAAGAATTATTTTTTCTCTTGGCTTATACCAGTAATGTTTCATATTTTTCCCAAGAGAGAATGTTTCCTTACTAATCCCAACATTTTGGCAGCCCTACTCTGATCCTTTTGTCAAAATTAGAGTTAAAATATGTCATTGATTCTCTGATTTCTTCTAACTTGCTCTCTTCCTGCTTTCTATACATGTTTCTCTCAACCATTTTGTTTATCTCTAATACCACAACATTCCTGTCTGAAATGTCCACTGCTCTAAGTTCTTGGAAATATTTGGCATTTAGAAAATTAATGATAGTTTTTGCTAGTTGTGCATTTTTTTGCACTTCATCTTTATTTGTGTGGATAATCACTTCAGAGGCATTAATCATAGCTTTTACTTTAGCAATGACAACCATATGATCTCAAACAGCTCAAATTTTTTGGATTATGTCACCCCATATAATTCCCATTGCTTGGATCAGTGACATATTTCCTTTAAGCTTCTTTTTCAATTCTTTGACCACAACACATGCTGACAAATATTTTGTATTATTGTGATTTACAATCTCCCTATCCATCTTTAATTGACTCTCCTTGTGTTTCAACAATGCCTTGGAGTAATCCAGATCTTTCTGCAACTTCTTCAACTCACTTTCTAATATTTTCAACTCTGTCATGACCCTGGTCAAATTGTCAGTTGGGTCCTTTGAATTAGCTGGTACCACAATTGCGAAAACATGTTTTTCTATCTTCTGTAACAAGTCTGCATTTTTTTCTTTGCGGGCTGCAATTTCTTGATTTCTCTCCAATAATTCATTGGTTAAGATCTCTTTCTCCTTTTCCACGTGAGTTATTCTGGAGTCTATACATGTTTTGTTGTAGGCATTTCCAATTTCCTCCCCAAATATTGAATCTCTAATTCTGCACCTTGAATTAAAGCTTGGATAGCTATCTTATCTTCTGGATTTACCCCAAGCTTAGCAATTAATTTCTTATCCTCTTCATTTTGAGTGTGAATATCTCTAGAATTTGATTTTTCAAGCTTGAATTGATCTATCACCTTTCCCAGAAGTGTTGGCATTATGTTTCTGGTATGGTTATATGTTACAGATGTTGTACTTGATGGCAACACCCATGGCAAGGCTCTCAATATGATAAAAATTAAGAAGTATGCAGGAGAACAGTTCAGAAGATGCGTACCCGTAGGTACGTCGTGCAGGGACCGCGGCCAGACACGCAGGTCAGCCGTTCAGGAGGTGCGTACCCCCAGTGCACTCATTTCAAGGCAGAGAAAAGCACACGTGGGGTTTCTTATGTTTAATGCTTCGTATTTAGCCGACGGTATTGTGTTATTATGGTTTTGGCCAATGGTATTGGTCCATGATTTGAGGAAGAGCTTGCCTATATAAAGCAAAGGAGATCATTTGGCTTGGGCATCTTTTGAAAATTGAATATCTTAAGATCTGAAATATTGTGTTCTCGGTTTAAAAGCTTGATCTATAAAAGAGAAGTTGAAAGCAAATCTGTGAAGGGTGATCTCTTGAGCGCAAGATCAGATCTGAGCATCTGACTGTATTTCGGCCCTAATCAGAGGTACGCAGGTGATTAATGGTGCGAGTGCGTGGACACGCAGAGAAGAAGAAGGAAAAGTACGTGGGTACGCAGGGTCGACAAAGGCGCAGTGCGTGGGTACGCAGAGGCGACGAAGGCGCAGTGCGTGGGTACACAAAGCGACGGAGGTTCAGGTGTGTACTCACAGAAAAAGTACACGGTGCGATAGTGTCTTTGGGTGCGTGGCTTCAGTGATGTACGCGGCGCGATAGTGTCTTTGGGTGCGTGGCTTCAGTGAAGTACGCGGCGCGATAGTGTATTTGGGTGCGTACCGTACGCAGTGCAGTAGAAGAAGCAGTGCGTGGTCACGCAGTGCAGCAGAAGGAACGCTGCGGGTATACGCAGAGAAGCAGAAGGTGAAGTGCGTAGCGACGCAGGCCAGAGAAAGGAAAATTGCGTATCTATCTTAAGATCTTCTGTTGACTGAATTTTCTATTGATAAGGTGTTCTGGGTTCAGTTCTATTACTGTTGATCTAGTTACTGCAGCTGACTGTGTAATTTACATGTACTTGATGATCATTTGATGTATATGGATCCAGTTTGAAAATTTATGAAAAAGTGGTCCTTGAAAAGAAGTAGGGGGTTGTAGCTCCCTTCCAGGAGAGACTGGAAAACGAGAGAGAGTTGTAGCTCTCTGCAGGTTGCAGCCTGCGTACTGGTAAAGGACTGCACCAGTACAAGACCATTGTAAAAGGAGTTTCTAATTTGAAGAAGATAGAGACATATTGCAGCAGGTGGTTTTCACCCACATTGGGTTTCCACCTTATATCTGGTGTTCTTTGATGTGACTGTCTGTTTTTCTTGCTCATTATTTTATGGTACTGATATGCAAAAATAATTCAAGTGTAAATAAGGAAGATTTGTTAAAAGAACAAGATAATACTGATTCACCCCCC